>CATIWR010214232.1:0-15031 GCA_949677035.1 Omphalea diandra | reverse complement strand
AGTGGGCTTGGTGAGATTGTTGAGTGAAGGCTTAATAATTTCACAAACTTGTTAATTCTGATCTTAAATTGGCTTAGTTGATTTAGGATTTGGGTTAACACAACTTTGAATCTTTATAACTTAGGTTACTAGAAACAAGTTTTCTAGAGCTCTAGTTGGGATTTGAAGATCAAAACTCCAATACTTGTTTTGATAGATCTGGGCAACTATTCTCAACCATACGGGTAAGGAATCTAATCCAACCTTGTTCGTATCAAATGTGCCATAAGAGGAGCACTCAATCTAGCCACAGTAAGGAACACCAATTAGACACCAAAAAGTGCAAATTTGAAGGCTTTCAAAAAGTTAAAAGCCTATCTAACCCTTTGAATTAAATAATGCTAGAAAAAATTTTAAAGGAATTTCATTGACTATTTATGCATAAAAGATTGCAGATGTGCTTGTTAGCATAATTCAGGCTTTCACAAATGTAACATTATGGCCATGGCGATTACATAAATTGGCTTTTGGAATAACCAAAATTCCTAAGGTCTAATACACAATAAGTATTCATCCTCTTCCAAAATTAGACACTTAGGTCCAAGGCTTTAAAATGGTCAGTTGCAAAGTTGGAGAATCAAACCATACAAATTGTATTTGATCTACCATCAATTTAAAAAAAAATGACCCAAATTTATCTTTTAACATTATATTTAACAAACTGTAACAAATAAATACTCTCAACTTCTGAATTATTTTTTAAGAACATATCATGAGCACAATGGTTTAGTCGATAATTATGACTTCATAAAAAATGAGTAAGTGCCCACTTATAGAAAAACTGATAACAAAAGGATTAATGCCCCAACTGCAGAACTTAATTGTTTGCATTTTAATCATGTACACTCATCATATAAATGGATTGTCATTAACAACCCAAATGAAAGTTAAAGCCCGCATGATTACAAGACTTGAAAAGAATAAATTATCCATTAAATATAAGGGTCTAAAAAAAAGATGAAAAGGAAGAGTGCCCAGCTCTAGACACTCTACTCCAACACCCTGCTCCGACACCATACATGTTTACTTCTCTCTCCCTATCTCACACCTTCTTTCCTTCCCATTATTTTCCTGGAGTATAGTACTTCTAGTAAAGGTAAAGGTGCTGAAATGGAGTACACCCTCTAACTAACTATATGACAAAACAGAATAGGCTTAACAGATTAGCTAATTGAATTGGAAAGCACATGTTGCACGCGAAAGTATATAACTAGATTTGCATGTGAGAAAATTTCCAGAGCAAAAAATGTCATTGCTAAAACTTCATCAAAGAAGGAAGACGATATTTTTATACCTAACCAACTTGCAAAAGCCAAATACTGTAGCCTTTGAGCGTGAATGGGTATTTCATTTGCTATATCATGATGGATGATGGGGAAAAATGGAGGCCAGTTTTTATCATCTGCGGGTACACCAGCTGATATACAACATAATGAGATATAAAACATAATGAAAAATCAATGAGTAGCAAAACATTGCATAAAACCATTATGAAGAGCTAAGGTTGAATGCTATTGCTTACCATTTGCAAGAGCATCTTCCCTCCTTTTGATTTCCTGTAGAGGATGAAACAGAAGAGTAAGATCTCAATTCCCAATTTAAAGCAGCATGAGATATCATCATTCGGTGAAGGCATCAAATATTTGACTATCAAAATTAGGTAGCAAATGTACTCAGTGTACAATGATAATAACCATATTCACAAGATAACAAATCAAATGACACAGTTTCCTGTAAGTATTCAACCATAGCATTGAGAAAATTACCTTTTCCCACCTTTTAAGATCTACTTCCCAAGCTGCAAGCTCTTTTTCTTTCTTCTTTGGATCCTGTATCATTTAATACCAGAGTACAGGCACCATAATATCAGGCAAAGTGAATGTGAAAATAGGGCAATCAAGAGGAAATAGGAGCTTAATTACATTCATTGTATCAAGTGGAATATCGACTGTAGCATCATTTTGCCCGAATCCTGCAGGTTCAGGACCCAAAGAAGGAATACGAGTCTTTGAGTTTGATCCAGGAGCAGTAGCACCATTCTACAAGGAATTAATGGAATATGAACAGGAAAGTGGCAAAGGCACACAGCTACATCAGAAATATCCACACTAAACACATTGAACCTCTGATAAAATGCAACATTTGCAGTGAGATACAGAAAGCAGAGGGTGTGTCTAACCAGTAGGCGATGCTGAATAGACCAATTTGACACAGCATTCATAAGAATAATTCACAGCATCTAAAATCCACCTCCAAAACAAATTAGAGTTAACCAGACATTCAAAGTTGCAATTCCTCTTTTTGGGTAGCATCAGAGAAACAAGATCCAACAACACTATAAGCAAACCAAAATCTTTCAACTTTTTCTTAAAACCGATAATAATTTAAAAATGGTTGGAAAAAAAAAAGATGGTTTTTAGATAAAACTAAAAGAAACTGAAAAACTTTTTAAGAAGTAGACTTAACACTTTAACCATTTGCATTAATGGTGGTGGGAGACAGAGAAGGAAGGTAAAGCATGTTAGTAGGGAACAACCTAAGGAGCTTCGCAAGTCAAAAATCGTTTTTGAGATTTCCATTCATTTTGAGAATTTGTAGTTTGATTCAACAACTCATCCATAGATGACAACAAGTGAATCTGAATCTGAAGAGAAACCCCTAGAATTAGGAAACTAAGCAATGGGAAGGAACTGTATAAAGCAAAGTGTCTCCTGAAATCATTTGACAAGGAATGAGATTAGTAGATATTATATTAGATTAGATTGCTAGGCTACAACAGCATTGGTATGCGTGGCTGTCAAGTATTGCCGATAGTGAAGAGAATCCTCATTTTGATAATGGTCATGATATTATATCACATTCCAAGCATTTGAGATTACCAAAATTCTTGTGCAAATAAGAGTTTCCCTTTATCTACATTTAAATGGTTGGGATTAAATCAATAAGCATTTAGTAGTTCAAAACAATTCAAAATATCATTTGCAAACAAAAATACGTTGGTCGATCCAGATCCTAAGCGAGAAAATAATGAATAGATCTGAGATGGGAGAGAAATTACCGAAAAGGGATTAACCTCTTCTTCATCGAAGGGGTTAGGATCGTGATGGTATCCACTCATAGCTTTCACTTTGCAAGATCCCTAAATGTTGCACCAAACAAACTCCTAATTCGACGCACAATTTGACACAATCACAGTTACGCTACACTGGCGCTTTATGTTTTGGCTCCCGTCTAACGCGGGATGTAGATTGGAATTTTCGGTTTCTCATTTTGTCCCTTAGATTTCAAATATTTACGCTTTTCCTCCGTAGGCCACCGCATTTTGGAGTAGGTTAATGCCTCATTTTTAAATTAGATTACCTAAAGCCAGTGCAGTGCTGAAACAAATAACCGAGCTTGAAGAAAACTTTTATAAATTAGACAGATTAAGAGAGTAAAGAGTGAGAGTCAAGATGTGTACCTATTGTCTTGGATATTTTTGTATACTTAAAAAATAATAATCCTTCATTTGGTAGGGATTATCTTCATTATTGGATAATTTAATTATCCCTTAGATTTCATTTCTAAAAAAATATTTTCCTTATTCTCTTTTCTATGGCGCATCCTTAGTTAACGAAAAATATTTTTATAGTGAATAAAAAAATTAAATCATTTTTTAGATTTTTCATTCAAATGAAAAATAAATCATATAAACACATTTATTTTATTATCGTTGGTCATTCTTGACTATCAATACATATCACCGATCATCACTAGCCAGTGGTGTTCACTAGTGATAGGTGGACTCTATAAAAGAATTTTCTTTTTTAATATTTTTGTTATATTAAATAATAAATAGTATATATTTATGGTCTAAAGTTTATTATAATGTTATAAATCAAAAGAAAATTAATATTTTTATAGTGTATTCCAAACATTAAAAAAAATTTCTTTGAAATTATTTTTCCTAAACAAATTATTTTCTATAAAACAAACAGAGTCTTAATTGTGTTAGTAAAAAATTATAGGAATTAATTATGCTAAAAGTATAGGAATTAATTATGCTAATGATTTGTTGAATGTTATTTAGATAAATTTATAAGGTGTCCTTTTTAGTCATATGTTGTCTTTTTTTGTGTTGATCAAATGTGTTACTAATTGAGGAGTTGACTAAATAGTGTCATTAAACGCTTTTTGTAATCGCTTTTTTGTTTAAGATACCCCTCTATCAATGACGTTCGATTGGTTTAAGGCTACTAATAGCCCTCCTCTCCTCCTGATCAATAACATTCTAATATTTATGTTAGTCGGCGAGTGCACAAAGATGTGTTCATGATGCCCGTTCTTCTCTTTTTCTCTTTTTCTTTTTTTTAAGCATGTTCTTTTTTTGCTAAATGGGTATGTCATTTGGTTTTTCTTGAAAATTTAATCGCCTATTTTTATCACTTATATTTTGACAGATTAAGGTATGCGTTTTCAAAGCCCATCATTTATTATTATCGCATCTTTTTATGCAAAAATCAAATATTAAAAGAGACTTATATCTTTTACTTCTTTTTATTTTTTTTGATTTCCCCCCTTAAGCCTTTGCTTCCTCTAGTTTGCATTTCTTCCTTCGTAGGCCTTTTTTCCAATTTTCTACCATCAACATCTTGTCTTCTAGGTTTTGGTGGCTTTAAAGATCCAAGCCTTTCTAGTTTTCAATCATTCAGCTATTTCAGGTATTTTTACATGTCTTGTTTTCGATTTAGTTTTTGTTAGAAATGGAGGGCATAATTACTTAGGCGATTGTGAAGCTGAGTGAAATAGAGAGAATTTTGGAGATAAGGGTTATAAACTAGTTTAGGGATTTGTATAGGATACTCAAAGAATATGAACTATTGGAATACCTATTAGGTTGTAGGTCTCTTGATCTGGTGGACATGGGGACTATAGTAGTTTATAAACAATAGTTAAATGTTGGCTTAAGCTCCCTTTATACCCCATTATAGTTGAGCACTTAAATTTTTACCATCTATTAATGATGCAACTTCACTCAAACGCTAATAGGATTTTATGTAGTTTAATAAAAAGTTATAAGGTATATATGGTTTTGTTCTAAATAACACTGTTATTTAGAATTTATTCAGTCTAACTAGATGATTTGCCAAAACATTTTTATCATTAACAGCTAAGTCAAATGTGAGAGTAGTGTTTGACCTGCCTTCCTCTTGATAAGGATAAGAAAGGAAAACAAACTTGTTTTCATCTTATCTTATCATCAATCTTCTTATCAGTTTATTGTAACAACATTGTTGTATTACTTGTTGTTTTGTAGTTATCTTGTATAACTAAAGGTGGCTCTTATTCTTTGTATATAAATCAGTTTTGAACATCAATTTAATCAATGCCTTTATTTCTGCCAATCCATAGCATTGTTTATATGGTATCAGAGCGTTGTGTGGTCTAATAAGCCAACTCTCATACCATGGCTAATAATCAATAAATAATTCCTTCTTCTTATAACATACATATCACAACCCTACCTAAGGTTGCACATTAGCTTCCAATCAAACTCAACTCTATAAATTACTTGATTTGGTAAGCTCAACTCTTGCCCTTACTCTATAGCTATGATCTTGTAAAACATATCGATGGAACAGTAGAACCTCCACCTCAAATGTTGAATGATCAACCTAATCATGCTTATCACATTTGGTTTAAAAGAAAATCATCCCGTTTTAAGCTAAATTATTGGCTTAATTTTAGAAAAATTTATCCCTCATGTGGTTAGGGTGTCAAATGCAAAGGAAGTATCGACTAAACTTACAGCATCTTATGCAGTAGGTTCTAAGGCACAAGTTTGCAATATCAAGTCTAATCTTTTTTTTACTTCAAAAGGTGCCAAGTAAAACGATTGCATAATATACTCAAAAAGTGAAGGGAATGCATGATCAACTTATCGCTTGATGTAGTCTTATTCAAGAAGAAAATTTAACTCAGGTAATCACCAATGGTCTTAAAGTATACTATAGACCATTCATTTGATGTCTTGAAAATAAACCCACTGATGTAAACTTCAATGAACTATATGGCTTATTGTTGAATGAAGAAGCTAAAATGGTTGTTGAAAACTCAAAGATTGCTACATTTTCAATAGCCTTTTTATGTTGCATCAAACTTTTCTTTGCAACACAATAATAATTCTTTCTATCATGGAAGAGGAGGTCGTAGTGGACCATGGGGTCTGGTAGAAGTAATCTTAACCTTTTTTCAGTTTATGAACTCTTTTTAATATCCATCACAACCTAATCAAATGCAACTCACATGCCATAATTGCAAAGGCTTCGATCACCTTTCTCATTAATGTCTTACTCTAAAAACCAACCGAGAAAATTAAAACTATCTAACTCAACCCACAACCAACATTGCTACCACAATAATAATTCCTTAACCTCAATCTTGGATCATAGACACTGGAACTACACATCATCTCACAACTAAGCTTGGCAACATGACTACTCATTCTGATTTTCATAGCACTGATGAAATTAAAATTGCAAATGGTAAAACTCTTCCAATCCTTTATACTAGCTGCCCTTTTGTTCATTTAATAAGAACTTGTTTAAATTACAAGATATTTTTCATGTCCCTTAAGCTTATGATAATTTATTATTTATTTCTTCTTTCATTAATTCTAACAATGTTTTATGTTGAATTTTTTCCATCTTATTTTGACATCAAGGATATCCCTATGAAAGGAGGCACTAATTATAGGCTTGAATGATAATGGTCTTTACTCTATATTACTTAACCCATGCACTCAAAATCAAGCTCTTGTTCTTAAGATGGCCTTCAATTGTTCTCTTTCTACTTGGCACAATGTGAGCACCTCGTACTTTAGGTTGTGCTTAAATGAGTGAAATCTCGCTTGCGATCTATCCTTTTATCTACCAACTGGGGATCGAGAGGATAAAGGGTTTTTACATTAGTAATGACCTTAAGAAATTGCATGTGTTTGGATCAATGAGGGATCCTTTAGGCCTTGCACAAGTTCAAAGCCTTACAATCAAATTCTTGTCATTAGGAAACCAAGGCAAAACCATACTTCGGTATCATCCTTAAGAATTACAGAGCCACCACCCGACTTTGGTCAAGATAAGAATCCTAACAAGGTGAAATCTAAACTAAATCTAAGTCAATTAGAAGGCGCATTTCACCTTCACCTCATCTGAGATTGGCTTGAAAAGTGGGTACGACTTAGAGAAGAGGTTAAACACCCCCACATCTTTGATTCAATTTTGCCATTTTTAACCAAGTTATTCATTAATCTGATTAACAGCCTTAAACATGCCTCTTGAGCAATCAAATAAACTAAATCATCAATTCCAAATGAATGGGAGGGGGGGGGGGTCATGCATAATGGTGAAGGGAGTAACATTTATATCCATCACATAACATACATATCTCAAAGGGGGATATGGATATGTGACATGGCATAGAGTGAACATGCATATTCATAAAACATATATCATGTATGTTTTATCCAAAAGAGTGAGATCATGCATCATGGCATGGGTTATAACATGTATCTCCATATAACACATGTAACCATCAAAAAATGATTATTAAGACCAAGATTCATTGTTTAGCTTAAACAAGTGCCTACAACTAAAGAAAATACACAAATTAGTAACTAAGCATAGAATGAAGCAAATTAAAACAAATTAAATAGACAAGGCTCACATTACCATATCTCCCATGTCAATGTGCCTAATGCACGTTTCTAAGTCCATAATCACAAGTGCCCTAACATCATATGAAGAGCAATATAAACACAATACAAATACATGCATAATGAAAGATAAAAAATCATAACCATGTAACGCAAAGCACTTAGAGGATTTTCAATGGTCTAAGGTAAAATCATCACAAGAGGGATCCTAGGGTCATTGAACCCTCTACTTATTACTCTTAAAGAGAATGACATCCACCAATATCATTTACCATTTTGAAGGTTAGGATGTCAATCATCTAGGGGAAGTTATAAAGGCTAACATACATGTATTAAAACATATTTAGAAACATAATCTAAATGCAAACAATCACAAAATGGCTCTCAAGGTCCTAAGAGTGGTAAACTCATCTCTTAATCACTGCCAAAAGCATTAAAATAGAAGCTTAAAACACTATTCAATCAAAATATGAAAGAATAGAACACATTAACATAAAAGGAACCATGAAAACCATTTAAAGCCTATTAAAACTTCCACTTTTAAGGTGAATAATTGAGCCTCATCCTATTCTGCATATGGAACCATAGAATGCTAGAAGAGAGAGAATTTAGGTTAAGAAAGAAGGGATTTGAAAACTATTGCCCAGATTGATGAGGGTTGTGCAGCCCAATCGATGGGTTGTATGGACTACACAAAGTTTAATCCTAGGTTTTCAAAAACCAAAAAAAAAAAAAAAAAGAAAGGAAAGAAGAGGGGAGAATGAGGAGGATCTTTTGGATGCCTTGAAGTGTTCTTTTGCTCGCAGAGGCTCTTCATTTGATTTTTATCTTCTAAAATGCTTAGGAATGCTTGAGGAATGCAAAGATAAAGCCTTTTTCTACCTTGTGAATGGTAAGAATGAGTTAAGGTTTAGTGTTTCTACTCTAAATGGTGGTTATAGAGAAAGTTTGGCAGAATTTTCCTAGGGTTTTCTAAGCCTCTCCTTCACCATCATATAGTGGGATATTTATAGAAAAAGAAAAGTGCATCATAGCCTATAATGGTTCTGGTTACATCTTGTTCACATCCAATCACAAAGGAGACCATGAAAGATGTGGAATTAAGGGTTTTAGGAGGTACAACTAAGGGATGGGCTATACATCTTTCCTACTAGGTTATGCAGACTTGGGGTTAAATGAGGAATTAGTTCTATAATGTTATAGGGTTTAGGGTTTAACCTTGGTTATGTATCCTTAAGGTGGGTTGTATATCCCAATTTAGCATGTTGTACATCCCAGTTTAGTGGGATGTGCATCCCACAAAACAGGGTTGAAAGCTTTAGTTTTGGTCTTGGGTGTGATCTTAGGCTTGGTCTTAAGTTTTTTCCAAAGTTTCCTAAGACCTTGTTTCTTTTCTTCCAATAATTTTCTTTGCATTCTAGGAATAATTTTAGTGATTTTCATCATCAAGCTTGTATCTTGAGGCTCAAAATGTGACATTTACACATAATCGATTAGGTCATGCATCACAAAGAATTGTTGAAACAACTCTTCATCAATCCAACATTTCAATGCCTCCAAAGAAAAGTAAAAATCTTTATCATGCTTGTTCCATTAACAAGATTCATAAACTTCCATTTCCTACTTCTCAATCTACTACTAATGGTCCTTTAAATTTAATCTATTCTGATTTATGAGGTCTAACACCCATTAACTTCATTGATGGTTATAAGTATTATGTCTTATTTTATGATCATCATACCAAATATTGTTAGATTTATTTTCTTCATTTTAAATTTGAAGTACTTAGCACCTTTATTAAATTTAGCCATTTAGTGGAAAAATATTTTGATAATTCCATTAAAGTTTTTTAGTCAAATTAGGGAGGTGAGTTTTAAGCATTAAAATCATATTTATCTAAAAATGGCATTGCTTAATGTAGTGTTTGTTCAAAAATTCTTGAACAAAATGGTTGTGCTTAGAGAAAACATCGTCATATAATAGAAACTAAATTTTCTTTGTTCCATTATTCTCATGTTCCAAAAACATACTGGACATATGCTTTTGTCACAACTATTTACATTATCAATTAGTTACCATAATCATTAATTCAAAACTCCACACCTTTCACCAAACTTTTTCACGCTGCACCAAACTATCATGACATGAAAATTTTTAGTTCTTTATGCTACCCTTGGATGAGACCATATGTATCACATAAATTTGCATCTTGTTCTTATTAGTGTGTTTTTCTTGGATATAGAAAAATCCATAAGGGTTATTTTTGTCTTAATCTTTCTACTAATAAAATTTTAATAAGTAGGTTTTCCCTTTTCAAGCTTAGGTGTCTCAAAGCTCTACTATCCAATCTGAATCTCCTACTACAATTTTACTACCTTCACCTATTAGCTAATCCAACCCAATAACCTAATCCTCATCTTCTCTTAATCCACATCAATCGTACAACCACCTAATCTCCAACTCCACCAACCCACTTTTAAATTCTCAATCTACCTTTAACTCTATCTCCTACCAACTACTCTAAGTAGATTACCATCACCAACTAACCCTTAAACTAGTCCTGATTTTATCGTTCATTCTTAACATAACCTAATACAATCCAACTAATATCACTATACCTATTTTGCCAATCATCCACACAACTTATCCCATGGTGACTCGATTGCAAATAGGTTCTTTAAACCATGAGCTCTTCATATTGCTAGTTCTTTTCCACCTGAATCAACTATATTTTCTCAAGCTATAAAGTTGGTTAAAGGGTGCAATGGAATCAGAGGGTCATTGGCTTTGGAGTCTTTCCCCAAACTCAAGCTTAAAATGACAAGAAAGCAAAACGTACATAATTCATAGTGTGTTAATCATCCACTAAACTTTACTTGTTTATGAAATATGGCTAAGACATGGTGGATAGAGGTATTTAATTATTGCAACCTACATCATCCCATCTATTCTTAGGCTCAAAAATGAAAAAAAAAAGCCAAAAAAAAATAAGAGAAACAAAGAAAAGTGCATTTTATGAATAGTATATGTGAATAGTGCATATGGTTTGTATAGACCAAATTTTTGGTTTGTATGGACCACACAAAGGTCTAGATAGACAACTAGGTGTCTATAGACTATTGAGCTTATTTTGGAAAAAATATGAAAAAAGGAAGAAAAAGAGAAGAAGAAGAAGAATTGAATGGGGTAAAGAGGCCTGACATGGCCTAAGGGTAAGCTCTCAGCCCTTAAAGGTAGTAAAAGTGATGAAATATCTACCAAAATGCAAAGTTCAATATCAAAGAGGATCAATATTTAGTGTTTTACATCAAATCTCCGACGCCAATGTAAAGATTCTTTGGTTTATGTAAGTGAAACTCTCTTAGGTTTGAGTTTTCAATTTGACAACACTTTTTTAGTGTTATTCGGGCCTTTTTACCCTCTAAATGGGTGGTATTTATAGAGGAAAATAGGTGCATTTATGTATTGTGGCATGGATTATGCTTATCTCTTCCCTTTCTTCTATCTTTAAGGATAAGATCAATGTACATTCCAAAGTTTAGGATTTAGAAGTTGCTTGTACAAACCATGGGTTATTTATAAAGGCCATTGTTTATCCATACAAGCATTTAGGTTTTATTAGTTACTATTTTAGAGGGTTCTTACTATTTAGGCCTTGGAGAGTTATTTGTATAGACCTTATATTGTCTGTACAGAGCTCTCAATTCGGTTATATATTCCACTCATAATTTCAAATTAGTCTCTCTTAGTTTAAGCGTTTAAAGGGTAGGTTCGATTCAAGGTTTGTTTAAGCTTTAACCCCTTCTTGAACATTATTTTTTCATCCTTTTGAGGATGAATTCAATAAGTTTCTCATCATTAGGCTCGTAATCAAAAATAAAAAATCCAATGCTCATACACTCATTCAAGTATAGTTGTGAAACCTTGAGGTACTCATAGTGACAATTCTAATATGGACTAATGGAATGGACTTCATAACATAATCTTTAGTTCATTTTTACACTTTTTTCCCTTATTAATTAAACTATTTATTGCTTTTATGTAGAGATTACACACATCACATGCACCAGAAAGCCTTTAGTTAATCGATGGGTTCTCCAAATTTGAGACTTAAGCTTCATTCGAGCTTGAGAGATGGTGTAGAGGGTTTATTACTTGCAAACCAAATACCTTCTGGTATGTCAAATAGAGAGCATATGATAAACGTCCCTAAGTTTGTGACAACCATCTACTATAATAACCTTTTAAACCTATAAATATATATAAGAACCATAGTACCTTATAATAGGGCACCCTTTTATTTGCATTTTTCTCATAGTTGTGTATTCTCCATTCCTTGCCATTTAGATATTATATTTTAAGTTAAATATTCATGTATTTCCATTCCCCACCATGTAAATCCCTTGATGTAAATGCTTAGGTATGCCCCATCCTCTATTATGTAAAATGAGACTTTCTTTTAATGTACATACCATTTATCTATGTAAAAGGAACTTTTTTTTTTATGTAATTCTTAGTCTTTCTTAAGTAAATTGTATAGTGCACTTTAGGGATTTCTATCTTGCATAGTTTGAGAGACCATATGTGTTTAATATCTCCTATTGATAGTGAATAAGATCATTCCTAAAAAAAAAAGCCACTAAACCTTATGTGTTGGAGTAATAAGGATGGAAGGATATGCATTTTTGTAAATAATGCGAACATTTCATACATAGATTTACTTGTTCATGCATCATTCTAGTAACCTTTATTTTATAACTATCATAGCACTACCAAGACATTTTTAGAGGAGGAGGATAAGAAAGAGATTGGCTAAAAAGAGTAAAACACCTAGCCTAGTATAAAACCTAGAATTACTCTAAGTTATGCTATAAACTAATTGAATGACTCAGATAGAACTATTGGAAAGAATGACAACAAAATTTATAAATATAATGGATTTGTCCATAGAAGAGGTGTAAAGGCGCCAAAATGAGATATTATAAAAGAAGGGTAAGGCTTCCTCTAGTAGAGTGGACAGAGGAAAGGAGTTATTAGACATCCCACCCTTAGTAGTGGTATATGATAATTTGTTTAGGATGGAGGATTACCATAAGCAGAGAATTGTAAAAAAGGGAGGTGGGGCAATGTCCATATTATAGAAGGATATGGAAAATTCTAAGGGTAGTGAAAAATGGACGGGTTTAAGCACCTAAAGAAGATTTAAAAGACTTTAGATGTTATTGGGATAAAGCAAAGGGCTGACATCAATGAGTTATTGGCATGCAAATAAGTGAAGCTTCTTGCTAACTTTCAAATGCATGAAATCCCTAAGTTCATAGGGACATAAAATCTGAAGAACCATATTTAGTCCTATGTTTTTACGTAAAAGCTTCAAGAGTTTATCAAGACTATGTTAGACTTATTTAAGTTATCATTTGAAGACTTAGTATTTAACATAGTCCAGGAAAGTTAGAGATGATTAAAAGGAGTTGCCTATAGCTTTCCTAGAAGACTATGCCTATAATTCTAAGTTAGAGTTCTCCTTTTAAGAGTTGGAGTCATCAAAGTAGAATAGTCATAAGAGTTTCAATGACTATCTATGGAGATGGAAGAAAATGCTTGTTAAAGTAAAGACAAGGCCAATAGAGAGGGAACAAGTAAAGATGATTATTAGAAGAGCATTGTCGATCATTAACACATGCATATAAAGCATATTGGTAAGAACCTTAGAAGACTTGAAGGAAATGAGGATTTAAGATAAGGAATTAGAGTTAGACTTTAAGAGATGGTATTCTAGGAGAAGGAACTATTAGTTGTAAAGATAGAGTGAGGTAAATGAGATGGCTAACAAGAATGTTGTATGCTTAGTTAGACAGTTCAAAAATTTAGGCATCACTTTTAAAGGAACTTAAACGACTATAAAAGGAGTTGTTATGGCTGTTGCCACTTAGGCTACTGCCAAACCCATTACCAAGAGGCTATAATGCTAATGCCTATTTTGCCTTCCATTAGAAGGCTAGTCACCACATAAATGAGTATTTCGAATTTAGAAATGAGATACAAGACCTAATTGACTTTAGAACTATTGTTCCACCCATCGTATGATACCTAAACATTAAGGGAAACCATCTTTCTAACTATTAAAGTGTACCACCTCCTACATAAGGGACCTTTATGATGGCATCGAAGATTATTGAGAAAATTATGATGGGAAACTATGAGGAGGTCTTACTTACTAATGTTATTGTGATCGTTTGCATTATTAATCTCTAGGAGAGCTCAAAAAGGAAAGGGAATAAGAAGAAGATCAATAAATATAAGGATAGTGATAAGGAGAAGGTAGAAACATAAGTTAATCATGTTACTTAGAGCAGTTTATACTATCTAAATAGAGGCGCAAACAAAGAGTCTTAAGTGGAAAAAGAACTAGACCAACCCTAATAAAAGATAAAGAGGAGGATATTATTGTCTTGAAGCAATTAAAGAATATTTCTCCTTAAATCAGTGTGTGGAAGTTATTAATCTCTTTTAACGAGCATAAAAAGGTTGTGATTGAATCTCTATCCAGTCTTTCCTTTATGAGGGAAACACCACTATAAAGGCAGTTGTTTTAGTGAGGAACCTGAAAAAGGGGAAGGTGATTTTTACAGATGAATATTTGCCTCTCAAAAGGGAAACGTAAGCATTAGATTTTGAATCCTTAGGATACAAAGCTCGATGATGAGAAACTTTTTGAATTTTCTCTAAAGCATATGGAAAATGATGGATAAGAAATGAGCAAAAGGTTGGAAAAAAGCCTTGAATCAAACATACATCCTATTTGGCTAAAACCTTAAAAACCAATTAGAGAAAGAAACTATTGGTTATATAACCATTATAAATGGTTGCACAAGCAATATAGATGGTTGTACAACCAACTCCAGAGGTCTGTACAACCTTTTTCATGGTTATACAAATATCATTTAAGCCTTAATAGTAAGAAGGTTTTAAAATAGTCAACGATCAAGCCCTAAAGGGTTGTATAGTTATTCTTAAATCTGTACAACTAACCCTAAAGCTATATAAACAACTTTCAAAATAGGGTGAAATCTAAGCCATTGTCTCAGGTGCATCCATTCTACCTCTATAAATCCCCTTCCCATTGAGGGAGAGGAAAAGGCGTGGAATGTAACATCCCTATCCACATTCATTGGCATTATCACATGAACATATTCATTGTATAAATGATATGAAATCCCACATGAATATATGCATTAGATAAATGATCATTTAGTCATGCGATTTGTAGAAGCATGACAATGACACTTGCACCGTTAT
>CATIWR010214221.1:0-11939 GCA_949677035.1 Omphalea diandra | reverse complement strand
TTTGTCTTGCAAGGTCACGACAAAATCAATCTATTGCATTTGCACTTGCATTGTCAATTCTTATACTTGTAATGTATCCTAATGATATTTGATTGTCAGTTGTGCCATAAGAATCTGATTATTATTTTTATTCATTGAGTTGTAACTCACCGAATCACAATTATGTTTTTGAGATACTGAATCATAAGGTTTGAGTACTTTAGAGCATAAAGTTTTACACATAGACATGTGAAACACATGCCATCGATTGAATTCCTACTCTTTCTCTCCTTGTGCCATGTGCATGTACCTAGATAGGAATCAGTTTGTAGTTACTAGTCTTGAACATTAGTTAACATATATGTACATTAAATACATGTTAGATTGTGTATGTATGATGAATCAACCTTTATGCACATGTATTTTTATACATGAATGACATGATTAGTAAATGAAATTAGCTGTTACATAGCCATAAAACATGTCATCATAAGACATGGAGCTTTAATATGCATTTCTTATTTATGTGGCCTAAATGATAATGCCAAAGATAATCAGATTTGAGTCACTAGATTTATGCTTCTTGGTATCAATATTATAGATGGACTCAACATTTTTGTTTTCAAGATTTAGGACATAAAGACCATTCGATAGATGAGCATGACCATAAAGCTTGTCATCATAAGACATAAAGCATTTATTATTCTTAATAAAAAATTTTAAACCTTTTATGTCTAAACAAGAAATAAAAATAAAGTTCCTACTCAAAGTAGGCATATAATAATAATTAGTTAATGTCAAAACAAGTCCACTAGGCAAAGCTAACACATAAGTTCGTACTGCCAAGGCAATAACTCTTGCTTCATTCGCAACTCATAGGTTCACATCACCCATGGCCAAAGATCTACTCCTTTTTAGACCCTCCACATTATTGTAAATGTGAGATCCACATCCAATATCCAATACCCATGAAGTGGATTCATAAGTAGATACATTCACCTCTATAATATGTATACCTAGAGCAACACCTGAATGTCTCTTTTCTTTTTCAAATCTTCTAGACAAAGCTTATAGTTTCTCTTCCAATGACCTAGCTCGTTGGTGAAATGGCATGCTCCCTCCTTTGGAGGTTTAGGCTTGTTTAAGTCCTTTGCAACCTTTTTCTTTCCCTTTCCCTTCTTCTTCATTCCTTTCCCCTTATTGATCATCAAAACCTCTTTGGTTTTCCTCTTAATGTTTAGTTCAGCAGTGTTAAGCATCCAATGCAATTCAGAAACACTTTTCTCTATATTATGCATGTTATCGTTCATAATGAACGCATCATATGCATTAGGTAAGGATTAAAGAATGATGTCAATAGCCAACTCTTGGCTAATGGCACAACTAAGTTTTTGTAAATGTTCAAGATGACCTTTGATCTTTAGAACATGAGGTCTAATTGAGTTACCGGCTGTTAACTTACATGACAGTAGAGCCTTAATTGTATTGCCTTTCAATTCCGGTATTCTCTTGGAACATTTCCTTAAGATGACCCACTATAGTAAAAGCCTTCATTTCCATCAGTTGCTTCTAAATCTCTAATTTCATGTTGTCAAGCATGAGGCAAGTGACATCAACTGAGCCATTAAGATGTTTAATGTGAGCATGCTTTTGGGCTCTAGGAGCATTAATAGCAAGCTCTATAGGGATAGGTTAATCTAGGACATATTCCTTCGTTTCTTGCTTGAGAACAATTCTTAAGTTTCTATACAAATCTAGGAAATGAGTCCCATTAAATTTATCCGTCCTAAGGATTGATCGCAGTGACGAATTAAAGGTGTTATTTGAAGCCATAATCTACAATAAAGATATATATAGTGCACTTAACATCTTATTAAATATTAAGTTCCACTAACTTTTATCAAATCGTTAACCTTCAATTACAACTTTTCAATAATTAAAATATTTAGTAGGCTAAGACCCAAAATTTCACATAATTTTAAATAAGTTTTGGCTTATCACTTAAAATTTGGTTATTTAGGTAGGTAACACTTTACAAATTACATCCTATATAACTCTTATATAACTATGGGATATTGACATCATATGTCCCGACTTATCCCATATAATGCCCTAGATTCAAAATCATTTAGACAACTTAGTTAAGTCTAACCATTTCAAACTTATGGATATCACCATTATCCATCTTATCTTCCTAAGATGGCCTAATATACTTTACTTTGGCAAAACCTATATTTAGGAAACTAAGTCTTGACAAGTGTTTGAATCATGGTGGGCATTTTCATGACTTAATCTCATTAAGGGATTTTACCAGTTTTAACCTATTATGTATTTGTGTTGCATCACATGCATTGCATCATAAACATCCATACATAATACAAAAATAAACATGTCATAGCATGACCCTTAATATAAATTAATCTTCATAAGCCAATATGAAGATCAAAAGATCAATCCTAGGCATATTCATCTCCATGGATTTGCCTAGGTTGCCATCAATGTTCACCATTTCATATCTTAAAGATCACCACATTATTTCATGAGAAACACCATCTTGTGCCTTAAAGATCTTCATTACAAGTTATAATTTACAAAACAGTGAACTATACTATTATGTTACTACTAATAAAATAAATGATTACAACAAAAATAAATGACACACAAGCCATATTTAAAAAATCAGAACCTTTGACAAATAGAGAAATCAAACGCCAATCAAATTGGTCTAGAAGGCCATGTCATGCACCATGCATAACACGTAAACAAAACATCCAAAATATAAAAACAGATTATGTTAGGGCATGTAACAATTTATGTAAAGAACCCATTCGAGGTTAAGAGGCAATGCCTCTAGCGGGGTCTAAGGGGTAGTGCCTCTAGCAGCGATCCTACTAGTCAGTCAGAAGGCGAGGGTCAATAGGGTAACGTGTTTTGCAGGGTATGGGGGCAGCAGCCCCGAAAGGTAAATGGTTTACCTTACTCCTTTGTATGAGTCACTGCTTAAATTTTATTAAGTTTAATAATTTAGATTAACTAATGTGTTCATAATAGAACTAATTAATCGTTGTTTAACTCTTAAACAGATTTATGAATTTATCAATTTGTTCAAAACAGATTATACTTGTTTAATAATTAAACTGGCCCTTTAATAATGAGTAATCTATTCAAAACAGATTATAATTGATTAACATTTAATCGATCCACCATGATTAATAAGATGAAAAATAAAATACAAAAATCTTGTTAAACTGTATTAATCGAATTAATAACAGATCATAAGAAATAACAATCGTGTTAATCAAATCAACATTGTCAAATATGTTTAATCATATTAGCCCTAAAACACATTAATCTAATTAATGTATTATTTTCAATTTTCATGCACATTAATCAAATCACCCTTAAACCTATTCATTTATCATTACACCATTAAAATGATTTTCAAATGTCACATCCATGTTCACATATATAACACTTAAACATAAAAAAAAAATATCAAATTTAATTTAATCGAATTCACAAGTGGCTCTAACACCACAGTTGGATTTTTTAGAACATACATAATAACAAAAATTCTCTACATATGAAACCCACTAAGAATCCAATCGATTTGAGTAAATCGAAAAGAAGGATGTGAAAACCTTATCGATTCAAATAAAAGATGCAAGATCGTTAAAAGAAAGAAAGGGTATATATATATATATATATATATCTAAGTCGTTAAGATATTTTTATGTCAACTCTGTATCTTAAAAGATACAAATAATATCCTATTTCATTTTAACCTTCTTAAAACGAAATGGATATATAATAATTTATATAATATTCTAATTATCTTAATTATAAATAGAAAGAGTAGTAAAAACCCAATTTCATTTTTGGCCAATTCTATGTGTGCGTCCCTGCAAGTTCACATAATGTAGTCATAAGGTTAGACTACTTATGACTTATAGGTCAAATTATGTGAAGGTCAATAATCTGGTATAACCTATTTCATAAATAGTATTATAAGCCTTTTATCACACTATATATCTTAATTGAACATAATGTATGAATCATGTAACATCCTTATCCCCATTCATTATTATCTTCACATGAATCTATTCATTTCATAAATGATTTGTAATCTTACATGAACATATGTATTGAATAAATGATAATTTAGATATATAGATTTGATAAGCATGATGATGACACTTGTACCTTTCCATTTAGGGCACTTGAACATAGATGTAAGGTTTGCATAATTGTATGGCAAATTATCATATATTGTGTGCATGTTATGACATCATAAATAATGGTGTTTTAGGGCTTATGTAAAATTATAAGAAGCATATAGGGATTAGGAGATGGATGAAGGTAATAGAGGAGTGAAAAAGAGGGACTAAAAGAGGAAAATTGGACTTCCAATCAATGGTAGTAAGCCACCATGATTTTGTCCTATTAGAGTAGGTATAAAGATTGAATTTCTCTTCCTTTAGGAGCATAATAGAGAGAGAAAATGTGAGAGGTAGTAAGAGAAAGAGAGAGCTAAGGAAGAAAGGAAAAAAGGAAGAAAAAGAAGTAGAGGGAAAAAAAAAGTAAGTTACCTAAGAAGGAACCCTAAGCTTTTTTAGTTTTGGCAAAAGAGGCAAGTCATTTTATCTTTTTTCCATATGAAATTCCTCCCTCACAACATGTTAAACATGCATGATTAGGAAAATTATGGAGTAATGTGAGGTAGAGCTCATGTATGAGGTTGAAGCTCAAGAAAAATAAGAGTTGATTATGTTGATTTTGTTATAAGAGTGAATTGTTGCACCCACAATTTGATAATGCTAATAAAGGAATTAAAGAAAGTATAAAACACAAAACTTGTAGGCATTATTCCTCATTTAAATGTACCTAAATCAATTTTACGTAATTTGGTGTGTGTAAAGAGTTATGGCTCCTTCATTAGGGTTGGTTCATAACCTGCTAGTATCTCCTCAGTATGGCTATTTTTGTATAACTTAATGACCTTATATGTTGATTTAGACAATATAAAAAATATGAATTTATAGGTCTATATCTCCTCTAAATTCCTATAAAGCAATTTTACATAATTTATTGTGTGGAAAGAGATATTGCTCTTTTATTGTGACTAATCGGGAACTTGATGAAACTTGTTTAATCTCTTACTTTTGTTCTCCAAGAATTTGATGGCCATAGAATTGGAATTTAGTGATATGCCAAACTTGAAAGTTATAGATTTATGTCTCATATACATTCTTGTAAAATAGTTTTGCCAAATATATTATGGGTGAAGAGATATTGCTCATTCATCATGAACAATTCTCAACATGTTGAAACATGCTCATCCTAAGATTGACCATTTATTTTGGTGACCTTATAGACCGAATTTGACAATGTGTGAAACATGGTAAATGTTTCTTTATATGCTACGTATCTTTTGGTAAATTATTTTTACAATTTGAGATATGTCTGGAATGTATGACCTACTCAAATTGCAACTACATTGAAATAGGGCAGAATTCAAAAATTCATCACATTTTCTATAGGCCTTTTATATATGGACCTAAATTTAGATTATGTTGTATCATTATGTATCTAGTTTATGTAGAAAAAAGAATAAACTCATATATATATATATATATATATAGAGTTATTGCTATGAGAGTGCAAGGCCAGGCTGCCATATAAGAATAATAAGTTTAAATACTTAACCCACTTGCATAGAACATGACCATAGTTGTATACCATACATGCAAACTCATTTTGACATTTTATAATTATATATGTATCAAATGTTAGGATTTCAACACATTGAGGAATCCCAAGAGAGAGGTACAAACACACTATAGAGGTTGATTGCATCAAAAGGTGAGTAAAAGCTATAATTGGATTATAATGTGTATGTGTGATGATTTTATGATATTGTTGTGTTCCATTATATGTATATGTGATTGAATTGTGACATTTTACATGTGAATACAAGTCAAATGAGACTTATATGATCTTAATGATTACTTAGTATATCATTGTATATGAACACTTGCATATGAAACTATAAGGATATTGTGACTTACTTGTCAAACACTTGTAAAACACTTGGAAAAGAGACCAATATGTCCTATTATGGCATATGTTATTAATAAAATGAATCATATGTTATATGCTTCTCAAGAGCAGTATTTGCCTTGCAAGGAGGTCATAACAAAATCAATCTATTGCATTTGCTCTTATATTGTCAATTCGTATACTTGTAATGTATCCTAATAATATTTGATTGTTAGTTGTACCATAAGAATCTGATTATTATTTTTATTCATTGAATTGTGACTCACCAAATCGCAGTTATGTTTTTTAGATAATGAAACATAAGGTTTGGGTACTTTGGAGCATAAAGTTTGGCATATAGACACAAGAAGCATAGGTCGTCGACTGAATCGCCACTTTCTTTCCTTATGTCATGTACATATACCTAGCTAGAAATCAGTTCATAGTTACCATTATTGAAAGGGTTAACATATGTGTACATTAAATACCCATTGGATTATGTTTGAATGATTAGTTAACCTTCATGCATATGCATTTTTTTGGACATGAGTGTTATGCTTAATAAATAAAAATGGTTGTTATAGATCATGTCATCCTTATATAGTTCAATTCTTTTTTGTTCTCTAAGTAGACTAATGTAAAATGACATTGATAACCTTTATCAATTCATTACCGCATGGTCATGTAATCTCTTCAGTTTAACTTATCAAAAGGCCAAAGATATATTTTTTATAAAAAATATGTGAGGGACAAGTTCCTTCTTAATCACTCATATTCCACTATATGATTTACTTCATGTCCAATATTAGTCTGTATGATCATCCGGATAAAGATAATGTTGGATTATATCAAAACATGAAGTTTACCATATTGGAATCTATGGTGATTTTCAGGTCAGAGGTTAAGTTAATACTATTACATGAGAATCACTTATGACTATTAATTCATGTAGTGTTCTCATAACGGGTTGGTCCAATACAATGTTTCTTAAACATGTATCTATGTGTTTGATTTAATATCACATCTCCATGACTAGTAAAACATAGTCATCAATCAAACACATACTAGTCTTTATTCATTATTATCCCAATAATAATGACCGACAAAGGATAATTTAGAATAGAATTCTTCACACTTAAAGGTTTTACTATCAAGTCGCATACTTGATGACATTAGGTAGAATTGACTATTCATGAAATTTATCATTTAGCCATAAATAAAAGACATTTAATAAAATTATAACCATGACATTATTAAGAAAATATTCATTACAAGCATTGGCTTAGGGCACATAACTAATAGAGACTTGCCATAGGAATTCTTTATATGAATTGTTACTTTTCCAAAGAAGGCTAGAAATCAAGTTGTTGATCAAAAGATTAGAATCCTAAAGAAACTAAGTCCTTAAAACCCCAATATTGAAGATGTCATAAAGGTTGATCACTCTCTTTAATAAGTCTAATTTTGTATTTTACCAAAAGCACAAGAAAGCAAAACTTTAAACTTACCAATACTGAAATATTATTGTTCAAAGATAATGTAAATTCATAATACAAGGCTATAACTCATATAGAGCCTTACAAAGAGAACTTTTCTATATATAAAATGTTTAAAATTCCTAAACACAATCATATCTAAGTAGGAAACTCTTTCTAAACAAGAAATTAACTAAATAGGATGTAAATAAGTTAAAAATTTGGGTAACAAAAGTAATAAACAAAATGCCCTTGAAATGCATGGCCACGTTTCACGGTTGTACATTGCTGAGGTTCTAATTTTGCAATGCATTGTCTCGAAGCATGACCATGCTTTGAAGCCATACATTTTCAATCTCTTTTGCTTAAATGCCATTCCATGAGACAGATCATGCGACTAGTCGTGTGTTTGAAATTCCTTCTCCTCAAGTGAGACATGACCTTGTGTTTTGGTGAGTGTGGTCATACACCCTAATTCTTCCTTCAAACATGTTTCCCTTAACTCGTATTCCCATGTAATTAAGGTATATAAGGCTTGATGTTGGCTTAAAGAAGATCCTCCAATTCCTGTTTGAATCTCCATGATTAATCCTTATAAAGCATATTTTATTTTTTTTAGTTCTTACTTTAGTTGTTGCACCTCCAATTGCATGTAATGGATCATGGGAAAGTTTATTAGTACTTTGACCTCCATCATTAATCCTCTTTAAGAATGCTTTTGACCTTAGTACTTTAACTTGGAGTGAATTTTCATGATGTGTGATTATTAGGATCATATTTAAAAGTTAATTTAAGGATAAATTCTTTTAAAGAGAGGGGAAATGATGGGAATAAAGTCAAATATCAATTATAGCTCAAAGAAGGATTAATCATAAGAGCTAAAGCAAGAATGCTGAGGATAACCATGCAACTGCGAATAAAACTTCAAGAAATCCTTTACACATCAATAGGGGGCTTATTACAAGAGCTAAAACCAAAAAGATTACAAATGCACTCAATGGTTGGCACAAAAGACTTGAGCTTTTATTGCTTTAAGACAAGCTAACAAGCATGATTTGGGCTTGGATAATTAATTTGAAGAACATACATATTATCCAAACTAATGGCTATTTAAGGAGTAATGAGATGGACTAAGAACTTGCAAGAATAAAAGAGACATTTCTACTTGTGTATGTTGGTTTGAATTTAAGCATTCAATAAAAGCCATACGAATGGTGATTATTTTTCTTGTGATGGACAAATTTTGAATGTTTCCAAAAGATCATACATGTTATCTAAACTAATAGGCTACATAAGTAGTAAAGCAATAGACCAAGAACTTACAAGAATAAAGAGGCCTTATTCACATTAAGCTAAATTTGAGCATTCAATAAAATTCATATAAATTGGACTTTTTTTTTTTTTGTGATGACTGAATTTTTAGTGTTTCTAGATGAAGAGAGCTTATTTTGGTTCCGCATTAGAGTTGTTATTAAGTTTTCTATTTGGTTATAAATTTGTTTCCTAGTAAGGTTAAAACTAGTTTTCCTATTTTATATGAACTAGTTTTTTTTCTCTTTTGGCAATATGTTTAGAAAAGTTATTATAAATATTTTTCTATTCTAAATAAATTATAAGTGTGTTTAGTACTATATACAAGCCATGTATAAGGCATAAACGAATTCTTGTCATTAATTTATTTAATCAATTGAATAACAGATTTTTGTGAGTTTTTCTTTTTTAAGTTCGTCATTGAACTTTTAGAACTTATCAAGATTATCTTGTGTAGTTTTAAGCAAATAATATCTTGGGTTCTTGCTAATCAAGGGGTTAGGATTTTATAAATTTATTTAACTTTTTTAGTTTAAATTCATTATGCATGATTGATTCTTACATAAAAAATCAAAAATCAAGATTCACATTCTATACATATATATATACATCTATACACACACACACACACACACACACACACACACACACACACACACACACACACACACATATATATATATATATATATATATATATTATTTGATTAAGTTCAGTTTGATAAGTTTTAAGTTTTTATTCAATTTTGATATTTTTGATTATTTTTTATTTGATTTTTTGATTCGATTCAATTTATTCATATTCATACTCACTTTTATTATGAATTGAGGCTATATTAACATTCCTACGATATAATAGTCTTACAATGTATTTTAAAAAATTAATGTATTTTAAAAAATTAAGATATATGATAACAAAATAGTATTTTTATTAAAAAAAAAAAAACCACTTATGGGTAAAGTTGATAATTTTTTACACAATCCCATTAAATGATACGACACGACACATAGTTAAATTGGTTTGAGTTTGAAATAAAAAAGTTCAGATTATAAAACATGTCAACCTATTTATGACACAATAAAAATATAGGTTGGTTAGTCTAATTCAGAATAAACATGATTATATAATTGAATTAATGAGTTAATATTAATACACGGCACAAATATACACTTTTAAACATAATTTAAATAAATAAATAAATATATATAACAAATATTTTTAAATTTAACTTATATTTACTTAAAATTTTAATATTTAGTATCTATTTTCTTAATATATAAATAACTTTTAATTAAAAATTTAAAATTTAAAATTTTTTATATATTTTTAAATTAAACGTATAATTTTATGTTATAACATGTTAATAATATAATTAATTAAATAAATTATACATATCATGCCATGTAATATATTTTATAAATATATCATATTAAAGTTAAATATTTTAATATAATTAATTAAATGAGCCGTGTGTAGATTGAATAATTTTGTGTTATACTCAGTGTTTTCATAAAACACAATAGCCGCGATATAATAAAAATTGCCGGGGGTGGCAATCCCAGTAATTTCCCTAGAACTCCAGACCTGCATTTTAACCTTATTCCTCCTGTTTAATATGGCGCACTTCACTCCGCACTGCCACACCACTTCTTTCCAGTCGCCATCAAAACAGAACGACAGAACATTATCAAAGAGAGACCTGAAAATCCTGCAACTGAATACTACTGCTTCTGCTTCTTCTTCCTCAGCAACTGTCACACTAACCCTTATTTTATTTTATTTTTACTTCAATTTAGTTTGGATTTTTGCTTCTGCTTCCAAAATGGAACAAATCAGAGCCACCTTTAAGCTTGAAGCTTGTGGCATAATTTGAAGCTCTGCTTTTCATTTTTTAGCTTTCTTTATTTCCTTTTCAAATATTTTTTCTCGAATGGGTTGCCGGAGAATGATAGCGGGGAACTTAGATCCAAAGAGGAAGAGGTGCGGCGGTCTCAGAACAAAGCAGGCGGGGAGAGGATCTTGTCGCGGAAGTTAAGAGGATGCCGGCGCTGGTGCCAGAGGAAGTTGTTATTTGTTTATTTGCGGTCTCTGCCACTGCAACTGACTGACCTTCGTTTAGGTCGTTTTCTTTGTTGTGGTTTCCTTTCTTATTGGCGTAGTTGCTTATAAACTTGTTGAGAGGTCAGTTAGGTAACTGTGCTATGGGTGTTTTGTTACAAGTTTTGAAGACACTGTGTGGTGTCAATGGGTGGTGCTATGCTGTGTTCTGGAAGATCGGCTGCCACAATCCTAAGTAAGTTTAAAGTTATAGTTTGTTTGGTAGAAAAGAAAATCACACAATAATTATTATTTTCAAAATTTCAACGATTTTTTTCTCTTTTTTTTTTTTTTTTGAAAAAAAGAAAAACGACTAAATCTTTTTAATGGACAAATGGTGAGGATTTTTTAATGACCAAAGCAAAATTTCTTGATTTTTTTTTTCACTCCTCGTGAGAAGCATGTAAATTTCTGATTTAGCTTGCTGGTATATTTTATCCGTGATCATACAGGAAGGATCTAACGTTATTATTATTTTTCAAAATTTTCCTCGGGAAATTATATGTACTGGTTTTATTTTTGTCCTTTTTTTACTCCTTGTCTTGGTATTTGAATGACGTGTTGAAGTCTGATTGGCAACTGTTTGTCTAATATACGATTCGTAATCTAATAGTAATCTAATAGTCTTTTTTGTTTCCCACTCCGATTTTGGAACTTTGTGTTTTGGTTTATCCTGTTTTGTCTTTAAGAATCTCAGTAAAAGTTGATTTGTATTGCTTCGACTAAACCGCTTTCTGTGTTGACCCAATTTGCTCTTCTTTAATATATTTATAGTACTGTTTCAGACTTTGTCCTAATTTGTTTGATTCTGTTTCATCACATTAACTTTTTGTTTTAAATATAAGAAAAGAAATGTTTTACCATTTTTATCTGCAATTTATTGATTATTCTGGTGATTAGTTGTATTTTTGCCACTTTGTACGATTCTGTTGAAACGTAGTATAAAAGGGGGGGGGGGGGGGAAACGAAAATTGAAAAAAAATTATAAAACATGGGGAACAAATAATAGGTTAATTTAGTTTTTGTTTGTTTTGTTTC
>CATIWR010214188.1:0-15992 GCA_949677035.1 Omphalea diandra | reverse complement strand
CAATTTGCCATACAACTATACAAACACTACATATATGTTCCAATGTCCCCAAATGCAATGGTACTTCTAAATGATTATTTATCTAATGCATATGCTCATGTGATAATGCTAATGAATGTGACTAGGGATGTTACACATAATAAGGGCATAAATCTAATGCCTTTGTCTATTTTAAAAAACTCGATGCTGGTGAGATAAAGCCCATTAAAATGTCTTTTCAACTAGTGGACCACTCAATCATTTATTTAAAAGGGATAATGGAGGATGTGCTCATTAAAGTAGATAAGTTCATAATCCTGGTAGATTTTGTGGTTCTTGATATGGAAGTGGATAGAGAGATTCCTTTGCTTTTGGGATAACCCTTTCTAGCAACCGATGGTGTCTTAGTTAATGTTAGAGGGGGAACACTTACCTTATAAGTGGGAGATGAGGAAGTGGTTTTCAACATAGACAAAGCCATAAAAAAGCCAATGGAGAATGAGCGATGCTTTAGATCAACATTATTGAGGAATGTGCTAAAGAAGTGTTCAAAAAAGAACAATAGACACCCGATCTTAAAAAGGTAGCCATGGTAAAGGAAGGCATTAAAGGAATAAGAGAAGATATATAGGTAAGTACCATGACTTTTAAATTATGTGAGGACCCTTCTTCCTCTTCTTCTCTTTTTAAGCCTTTGGACTATGAGAAATGCCTTGAGATATTCCATTCTTAAACCTTTTAAACTTGAACTTAAGCTATTATCTCCTCACCTTAGGTATGCATTCTTAGGGAATGATAACACACTTTTGGTTATCAACTTTAATGAGCTCACCCAAACACAAGAGAAAAAATTATTAAGGGTGTTGAGAAATAGGATTAGAGCCTTGGGATGGACTATAATGGATAATAGGGGGATTAGTCCTACACTTTGTATGCATAAAATTTTGATGGAGAAAAGTCACAAACCCACTATAGAAACACCAAAGGAGGCTTAACCCTAATATGAAGGAGGTAGTTAGGAAAGACTTGGTGAAATTGCTAAATGCGAGGATCATCAACCCTATTTTAGATATCCAAGTCAAGTAGTTCTAAAGAAAAGGGGGGATGACAATTGTGACTAGTGAAAATAATAAACTTATCTCTACTAAAACCGTGATGGGGTGGAGGGTGTGCATTGACTATAGGAAGTTAAATACAGTAACCTATACAAATTAGTTTCCTTTTCCTTTTATTGACCAAATTTTAGAAAGACTTGCAGGGCACATCTACTATTACTTTCTAATTGGGTACTCAAGCTATTATCAAATCCAAATAGTATTGGAGGATAAGAGAAAATGACATTCACATGCCCATATGGCGCTTTTGCTTATTGGTGTATGTTGTTTGGGTTATGCAATATAATGACCACCTTTCCAAAATGCATGACAACTATATTTTTTGAAATGGTGAAAAGAATAGTAGAAATATTCATGGATGATTTCTCTATTTTGGGTGATTCTTTTGATGCTTGTTTGGCTAACCTTGATAGGGTCTTGGAAAGATGTGAAGAAACCCATCTCGTGCTTAATTAAGAAAAGTGCCATTTTATGGCATATGATGGTAATGTACTTAGGCATAAAATCTCATCTAAGGGCATCAAAGTGGATCGGGCATAGATTGAGGTCATAGTAAAATTACCTCCTCTGACATTTATGAAGGACATAAGGAGTTTTCTAGGCTATCCAGAGTTTTATCAGCGTTTCGTCAAAGATTTCTCAAAAATTTCTAAACCTCTTTGTGATCTTTTAGGTAAAGATGTTCCTTTTCTCTTCATTAATGATTGTTTAGATGTTTTTTACAGGTTGAAAAAGGAACTCACTTTTGTGCCTATCATGACAAAGTCATATTGGTCATTGTCATTTGAATTGATGTACAATACAAGTAATTTCGCCATAAAAGCTATTGTAGGCCAACAGAAGGATAAGAAACTTCATGTCATCTACTATGAAAGTCAAACTCTCAATGAGGAGAGTTTTTGGGTGTGCTTCTTATCTGAGCTTGGGGCCTTATAGAAAGGAGAAACTCTTAGCCATTGTCTTTGCTTTTGATAAATTTAGATCATATTTGTTTAGTTCTAAAGTGGTTGTTTATACTAACCTTCTAGCTGTTTAATAGTTGCTCACTGAGAAAGATGCAAAGCTAAGGCTTATAAGATGGATCTAATTACTCCAAGAAGTTGACTTAGAGATTAAGGATAGTAAGGGTTCAAACAACTTGGTTATCGATCATCTTTTTCACCTAGAGCATGTATGAGAGAAAATGTAAGTATTCTATCAATGAAGCCTTCCCAGATGAGCAACTCTTCTTTCTAAAAGCTCTTTAAACTTCATGGTATGTTGATTTTGTTAACTATTTAGTTGGCAACATTATTCCTCATGATGTTAATTCCTATTAAAAGAAAAAGCTTTTACATGATGTTAAATTTTATTGATGGGGAGAAGCTTATTTGTTTAAAGAATGTGTTGATGGAATTATAAAAAGGTGTGTAGTAAAAGAGGAGATATGATATATTCTACTCTATTGCCATACCTGAGAATGTGGAGGACACTTTGTTCCATTTAAGATCATGGTTAAGGTATTGCCTTATTATTTACTGACTCTTTTGCTTTTGTCAAGTTTTATGATAGGTTCCAAAAAACTCCAATAGGAACAAGATGCCTTTGAACTCCATGATTGAATTAGAGCTCTTTGATGTTTGAGGAATCAACTTTATGAAAAATCCTTTAGGAACTAATACATCTTAGTGGCAGTTGATTACATGTCCAAATGGATTAAAGCCATAGCCACCCTAATTTACGATGTTAAAGTGGTGATCTAGGTTTTTAAAGAAACATATCCTTACAACCTTTAGAGACCCACTTGCAATTCTTAGTGATAGAAGGTTATAATTTTACAATCAGTAAATTGAGTCCTCACTAAAAAAATAATGTTTAACCCACATGACTACGATGCCCTACCATCCTCAAACGAGTGGCCAAGTAGAGGTATCTAATAGAGTAATCAAGCATATTCTAGAGAAGATGATCAACTCTTTAAGGAAGGATTGGTCGATGCACTTTAGGCATATAGAACTGCTTACAAAACGTCGATTGGTACTGCTCCTTATCCCTTGATGTTTGGGAAAGCTTGCCATTTGTTGGTTGAATTAGAGCATTAGGCTTATTAGGCAATAAAATTTCGAAATTTTGATTTTCATTTTGCCATTGAAAAGAGGAAACTTTAGCTCAATGAACTTGAATCCCTACATCTTCAAGCATATAAGAACAATCAGATCCATAAGTAAAAGACCAAACAGTGGCATAATAGTCACATTTTGAAAAAGGAGTTCAAGGAAGGATAAAAAGTACTACTCTTTAACTCAAGATTGCATTTCTTTTAGAGCAAATTTAAGTCTAGATGGTCGGGACCATTTGTCATAGTCAAAGTCTATCCTCATGGAGCCATTGAGATTGCGAAAGCTAAGGACGAAATTTTCAAAGTCAATGGACATTGTTTAAAACCATATTATGAATAAGGGACTATACTGTTAAAGGGAGACTATTTATCTCCCATATGAAATCTAAGCACAAGGTCAAGCTATATACCTTAAACTAGTATGTCCGTGGTGCAATCCCTCACATTTTATTTTTCTCATGTATGTTTCATTATCTATTCCATTGTTCCTTCTCTTTTAAGCTTTTCTCTTCTGTTTTATAGTTTTAAGCTTGAGGAAATCAATAGTTAAAGCTTCAACCAAGTTTAGTGGTGTTTTCTTTCATACTTTTTATTGCTTCTCATATTGATCCTTGTACTATCTAATTGTGTTCTTAGTGTTTGGTTTGATTTTAGCATGTTTTTTTTTGTTAAGTTTTGTAATTAAGAAGGTTAAGATGAGTAGACGGTCATAAGGGATAAGACTCATAGCCATTAGGATGGTCAAATCCTAAAAAAATAGTGTTATGGTATAGTACACAACCTGAGCGTATGACCATACATCGAAAGATAATAAAAAAGGTAATAGCAACATAGTTTGCATGATCTACACAGACAATGATGCGTTCCTGTTGCGTAATTTTACCCATCCCACATGCACCCTTATGTCCTTACACCTATCCTAGGCAGTACCTCCTTTTAGCGATGGCTAAGAAGCACGGTTGTGCACCTTGCTTCTTTGCCCATATACCTAGAATGCATGGTTGTGCACCTTGCTTCTTTGCCCATATACCTAAAATGCACGGTTGTGCTTTGATAAGCATATAGTCGTGCACTTTTTAAAAATCTTACTTTAAACCTTTGCACCTCTCATCTTCCTTCTAATTTTTCTTTACCAAACCCTTACACAACTGTGTGCCTCCTTCCTCCTTCCTCCTTTCTCTAATTTGGCCTACCTATTATTAAACTCCTCCAAATCTCCTCCATTCACCTCTAAAAATTTTTCCCTTCACCATGTCAACCACATCAAAACCTCTACTAAGAGGAAGCTAGGTTCTTCAAGCTCCATTACTCCCTTGAGTACTCATCCAATTTTTAGTGTTGATGAGCGCATAATAAGGTATGGTATCCTCTCTAAACACCCCATCTTTCCCTCTAAATTTATTAAACTATAAGCACTAGTGTATATAAGTTTATTAGATGCCATTAAAGAATGCCTTAGGGTCTTTTAATGGAAGAATTTTTCTAAGCTACATACCAAATACTTACAAAGAGTTTACATATGAATTTTTAGCTAGTTTGTCCTTGGAAACTAATAGATACCATGGGGTACAATGCTTTGGGACCATTAACTTTCAAATCTTAAACAAGCCTTACACCCTTCCCTTAAGTAAGGATGCAAGAGCCTTCCACCTTAAAAATGAGGGTCTTGATGACTTTCTAATAAATTTTAGCAATAATGAATTATGGACTTCTTTGGGTGGCACTTCTAGGTACAAAGCTAAGTGAGCAAGGTGATCGAGTTAAAAGACCCATCTTTGCATTATATTCATCCACTACTTTCTTACTTCGTCATCGGTCAAGGTGAGAGCAATAGTGTGGTCGAGCAAATCGAACTCCTATGCCTTTGGTGCTTTAAATTTAACATCCTAATTAATATCGCATGGTGGATTATGCATCATATGAATGTAGCGGTTAAGAGGGATTCAGGGGGCATTTATGTATAAGGTTTCATCACCATCCTTGCCTACATTATGCATTTATATGACCCACATAATGCTTCTCATTTTAATAAAACCTCGAGGTCCTATTTCTTGTCTTATGACCACGTGTTTTGCATTGGGATTGTCAAGAAGGAAAGAAATAGTTATGTGTTAATTTGAAATGTGCAAGAGGTGGGTGATGATGATAATGATAAACGTGATGCACCGTGAGATGTGCCTATAGGGAGTCTTTTTCTTATGATCCTCAACCACCATTTGCGAGCTGATTAGAAGAGGTCTTAATGTGAATGGAATTAAGATTGGAGCAAATGGACCATCACCAAACCATTTTTAAGCAGAAAGGATATGAAAGACTTGCAGTGTTAGACACCCAGATGCTAGACATGGATGAGCATGTACGAGCTTATTTTGAGCATTCTCTTCCTCTGCCAAGGATGGATTGATTATTCCATCTTACCTTTGCTTTTATTTCTTTTGTGACTTTTAAAGTATTTACTTTTATGTTATGTAATGTTTTAATTTGTGTTACTTTAAATTTAAGTATGTTTGGCTTTGGCCATTTGAACTACTCTTGTGTTTGGCTATTGACCGCAAAGAGCTTTGTGCTCTCAATTTTGTACTTACTATGGTATATTTCGATTGTGGCATTTGGGTTTTATTGTGATATTATGATGAATGGCATATTCTACTTATGCTTTAATGGATAACCCTTTTGTAATTGTTTGTGCCTTGCTTGAAAATCACAGGATTTCATATTTCCTCTCACTTTTATAATAAGGAAGTCCCTTTCCTTTACTCTTTACTTATTGTTTTTGGATCAATGAGGATAAATGATAATCAAGTTTGGCGGAGGATTTGTTTTGATTTTCTTCACCTATTAATTACATTTAGATTTACACTTGATAATAAATTGCTCTTGTGTCTTTAAGTAATTCTTTTTTAGCTTAATGCTAATTTAGCAATTTTTTGTAGCTGGTTTTGGTTCAAGGTTTTAAGGTGAAAAATCAATAAAGATACTTTATAATCTTTATTTGAATTGATTAGGTTAATTTCCCTTATGATAATGATTTGAGCTTAACAATCATGTTTTCATTTAAAAATTTATGCAAACTTGGCAATATAGGAATTTCCCTATGAGATGCTTCATTCATACCACTTTTAAGTTAGAGGAAACCTTTACATATGCTAGAACTTACTAAACCACCTTTTGAGGCAAAATCTTAGAACTTGGCAATTTTAAGGAAGTGATGAAGGCATTCCTTGGTTACCCATTATTCATCATCCATATGTTTTACATTATCACTTGTTACCCCTTTGAGCCTTATGAAAATACTCCATAAAGAGTATTAATAGCTTTTCTTTCTTTCACCTATATCCTTCATTGTAATCATATAGCCTAAATAATCTTTTATCTCCCCTATCAAAAGAATAGAGTTAGGATATGATTATTTAACGAAATGGTGTCTGTTGTGTCATTTATGTGCATATGTGAAAAAAATTAGCAAAAAGGCTCATTTATTATTGTATTTTGCACCACAAACATCAATTCAAATTTGGAAGTAGCAAATTGATAGTTTAAAAGCATGCTCTTATGCATTTATCATTAAAAAAAAGTGATGAGAAAAGAAGAAAAAGAAAGAGCAAAATAATAAAAGAAAATAAGATGAGATCAAACCATAAAAGGAAAACAAAAGGATGTTATGGATGCCTTGCAAAAATAAAATATAGACAATGCACATAAATTGTTTCATCATACTTCACGTCATTCTTGTAGTTAATATCTGAGCAAACATTCTCTTGTTTTGGACTTGACCACTCTTTGGTAGCTTCAACCCAAGCCTTACATTACATGCTATTAAAGACCTCATGATCCTTAAGGTTGCTAGGTTCTACATTAGTGGAGAAAGGTGAAATAGTTTTGCCTATGGCTATATGTGATTCCTAGCAATTGAGAAAGAATCTTGCTTAATATGAATATGGAAAAAAAACAAAATAGTGAATGAACTATGATGTCGAGTCACACACACTCTATTATGTTTGATTGATTACAAATTGGATATGATTAGTTTGGAACTTAGTATTATCTTGAGTGAAATTGCTTGATTAAGGAAAGACATGGTTATAATTGAGATAAGTCTTCCATTTGAAACCTTGATTTCCAAATTCTAATCATAAGAGTTGTTGAATTTAGCAGTAATGGAGAAAATGATTGCTTGAGAACAAGCAATAGTTTAAATTTAGGGAAATTTGTTTAGTAGTTAATTCTCATATTTTTATAGTTTATTCCCCTTGAAATACATGCATTGCCAATGAATTTTACATAGTAATAGACCTAATGCATGTAAATTGGTGTTTTGTAAGTGAAAAGTAAAGAAAAGCAAAGTTTAAAAGAAAAAGGAGCACGCACAACCATGCGATTTAAGTGCATGGTTGTACGCCTCAACAAGGCAAAAAGGTAGTAAAGAAGCAAAATACATGGCCTTGATGCATGACCGTGTGTCTTAAAGGGTTATCATAGCCAAAGGGAAATCATAAAAATGCACGACCAGGCTTCGATGGGCACAAGGTCGTGCAACTCTTTAAAGTAAAAAATGCAAGCTGAGATTTTCACAAATACTTTTCCTTTTAAAAGGCATTCAAGCTTCCTCTTTTAAATGTATGGTTAGAGCATTATTTAAGGAGAGAAATAAGCCAGAATAAGGTATGAGGGATTAACCTAAGAAAGAGAACAACGTTCAAAAAGGTTTTCAAAAAGTTAGACAGAGAAAAGGTGCAAGCAATCAAGGAAATCAAGAAGAAGTTCATGGCTACTCTTATGGTTGATTTGATTATTTTCTTTTCTTTCTTTCTCATTATGAACTAAATTTATATGGACTAGGGTTATAAATGGATCTTGTGTGAGTTATTTTGGTTCTTCTTAATCTAAGTCTTTTTGGTTTCATACATTATTTGTGCTAGTAATTATTGAGTGTTTCATGTTTGATTAACTAGCCATTAATCATCATAGATCCATGAATTTACAATCGAGAGACATTTTTCATAGAATGGATCTTTCAAAAATTGCTTTGTTTTATTGTTAAGTTAAGAAACCTTAATAAACAATTGTTATCCTTGGAGTCTTAATTTGTGAGGCAATTGCATAATGTTTAGCTTTTGAGTTGAGGAACCTTTAGCTTATCATGCTCTTGTATGTCAATTTCTACTCGAAAATGATTAATTGATCACCATAGTGACTCGATAATAGTACTTGATGCACGAACCGATTATCTAAGGATTAGAAAGCCATTAAAAGGTCACTAAGTGGAGTTGAACCCCTAACCATTCTCATCCATTGATTATCTCTAATTACTACCAGTGTTTAATTTACTTCTCTTAGTTACAACTTTAATTGTCATCCTTTATTGATTCTCTAGATAATATAAGATGCAAGATACTTAGTACTTATACTTGATCCTTATGTAAATGATATCCATGCTCACAAGTACACTTTATTACTTCTGACCTGCACTTACAGCCTAAGGGTTTTAACATATAGCATGCACTCATTATCAATGATATCAACCTTGAAGTAAAGAGTAAGGAGATGAATGAAAAGCAAATGGTGGATGACAACTCAAATGATACTCCACCCCCTATATCTCTTAATGTGAGACAAAGGATCCAACAATTAGAGAAGGACTATATTTACAAGAAAGATCATCCCAAGAAGTTATCATTAGTGATCTATCGAAAAGGTTATTGACTAGATACTCTCTTAGAAACACTTGTAATAATCTTACCTTTATCTCTCTAATTAAGCCTAAAATAATAGATGAAGCTATTAGGGATGAGTATTGGGTTCTTACTATGCAAGAAGAACTTAATAAATTTGAAAGGCATAAGGTATGGACCTTAGTTTCAGACCTGGTAGCCACTCAATCATTGGCACAAGGTGGGTGTTTAGGAACAAGCTATATGGCCTTGGCAATAAGTAGGAATAAGGCTATGTTGGTAGCCAAATGTAATAATTAAGAGGAAGACATAGATTATGATGAAACCTTTACATCTACTCTAAGGTTACATTTTAAACTCTGTCAAATTAATGTTAAAAGTGCATTTTTAAATGGATTCATAAAGGAAGAAGTGTATATGTAACAACCTCCTAGTTTTGAAAACCATGAACATCTAAATAATGTTTACAAACTCACTAAGGTAGTGTACACTAAAAAAAAGTAATAGTTTAAGTAAATAACTTTGCCTATGGGTTGTTGGAATGAGATGGAGATGTGGCAACCTAAGAGGGGAGTAAATTGTGTTGTAACCAAAACACAAACAATAGAAATAGTGGAAGCCACACACAAATCAACAAAAAGATTTTATAGTGGTTTGACAACATGCCTACTCCACTCCCCAAGCTTTCACTTAAGCCTTTCTATTTTTTTTCCAAACTTAAGAACAAAACTTTCCCTTTTCCAAGCTAAGGAAGAACCTTCCTTTTTCCAGGCTCAAGGATAACCATTACAATCACTCTCTTTTAATAAGGAACAAGAGAGCTAATCCAACCCTTTGTATTTTTCTAAGGTGCAATACCAACCTTTACAATCACTAATAAGGATAGATCTAAGCAGTGTCAATGCCTTTCAAATTAGGCGGCAAATACACTTTTAGTGCTCAAGAAAAGCTACTCTCAAAAGAGTAACAAAAATAATCTTCATTCTACCCAAATACAAAAGTAACACTAAAAGATTTGCACAAAGAGCTTGCTAAATGTTTACAAGTTGTTCATAAGTATTCATAAACTTTCATCAATCAATTTAGTCTTCAAAAAAGCTCCTTATATATCTAAACTACAAAACAAGTCGTTCGAGTACTTGAAGTTAAGTCTGACAGCTTTTCTTCAAAACTAGCTGTTAGAGGACACAACACTCATTATTTTTCATCAATGTCCATTGAAGTTCTAATGGATAGCTTCAATGCCCATTGATCTTAACTTTAATGCCCGTCAGCTCATGATCAACACCTGTTGTGGATTTCTTAGAGAGCATGAACTTTATACTCTATTTTTCAAACTCTTGCAAACATGTTTCAACGCTCGTTGAACAACTCGTAATGCCCATTGAAAACTCCTTCAATGTCTATTAAGAAGGGCCAACATCCGATTCGAGTTTCAGAAGCTTTAGCTCAATCTTGAACACTTTTCCAATGCCTGTTATGAAAATGCAACACCTGTTGCTTGGCCAAAACAACATCTATTGCAAATCCTCAATGCCCATGGTGAGGTCCAACACAACTCAACCTAGAGCACATATTCAATGCCTGTGGTGAAGGGATAATGCTCATTATAAGGTCCAAAATGATTTGGGCACTACAAATATTTTCCAATGCCTATTATGAGTTGTCCAATTTATAAGATACAAAAACACTAAAATACAAGCACTAGAACTTCTCAAGGTTTTGTCATTGTTTTTTTTATCATTCAAACACTTCATTCAAAGTAAAAAAGTAATGCCAATGCCTTAGCGTCACATGTTCTTCAAACATTTTCTAGCGTCACATGTTCTTCAAACATTTTCCCCTTTGACACAATACTGCCTATGGATCCCATTTGGAGGCAATAAGATAGTAAATTTTACATACGAAAAATTTCTGTAGCCAAAATTTTCTATCGATTACCTATGAAAAATTTAGTAGGTAAACTTTACTTACAAAAAATTTTATAGGGACTATTTCCATCAGTAAATTACCAATGAAAATTTTCATAGGCAATTTCATAAGTAATTCTATCCAAACAATATTTCACATCAATTCTATAGGCAAATATTTACTTTTAAATTTTTTTCTAAGCAAATTTGTAGGTCAAATATTTACTTATGAAATTTTTTTAGGTAAATTTGTAAGTAAATATTTACCTACGAAACTTAATATTTACCTACATAATTTTTCATCCACAAATCCATAGGTCTATTTACTTATAATATATTTTGTAGGTAAATTAATGTATTATTATTTCAATTCTATAAGTAATCCATAGCTAAATAATAAATTCATATTTTAAATCTATTATTATGATTCATATATTACTAATATTGTAAATATGATACAAATGAATAACTTGATATAAAAGAATACACACACACACACACACACATATATATACACACACACACACACACACACACACACACACACACACACACACACACACACACATATATATATATATATATATATATATTACAAAATATGCCATAAATGTTAAATATTAATGTTATTAAAAATAAATATCCATTTTGGAATAAAATAAGTATACTAACAAAATAAATTAATTAAAATAATAAATTTATCATTACACTTATTCTAATAGCAACTTTTGCACACTTGTTGTACGCAGTCCAACAAAAGAAGTTCCTTAATGTACAAGTTGAGAAAAGGAAAACCAAAAAACATAGAAAGTTGAGTCTTCTTACATGAACTGTGTAACATGCTAATTGTCCTTTGGTAAAACATAACACATCACAAGAGATGAAAAAGATTGAGAAAATTTTTTATAAATAAAAATACATCAAATATAATATTCTACTCCTATAATAATAAAAAAATTATTAATGATGAAAATATGGCCATTGTCATTTGATGGACAATATTGGTTTATACATTTTGTCTTAATATTCTATCACTTATGTCCCTACCACATTTCCCACTTAAGGTCCTAAAGGAAGAGTGTGAACCTTTCAAAATCAAGTATTTGTCACATTTTGCTTCCAAATAAAATTTGGTTTCTTCACAATTATTATCTCATTTTTGTTTGTAGTAAGCACATTGAGTCTATTACGTAATCAATATTAACTAATTTAACTTTTCTATATGTTTCCTTATTGCATATGCATACTTTATGGTCTATTATGCAACCAAAGATCAGTCTAGCTAGACTATCTATCTATATCTAACAAGACAAAACAATTTTTAAATTTTTTTTGTTTACATCCTAGATTTTGTAGAATTAGTTGAAAATTCATATTTTTCCATTCGTTGGCTTTGTTATATTTCTATCTTTTACTCATAAATCATAATTATAAATTTCATTCAAATCTTATATTTGAATCCAAATCATCTATAGCTTGGCCTTTTTATTATTCAGCATTGAGAAATTCTACCATACAATATAGGAACTTTCACTTAATTTCCTTTATAATTTCTTGAAAGTAACATAACAATCCATAAACGATAGTAGACTAAACCTGCAGTTAAAGATTCTACACACTCTACATAGGGGTACAATAATATCTATTGGTGCAACCTTGTCCAGGCACAATAAACAACATGCACCAAAATAGGCCTTAATATCACTTTTGTGATAAATCAAATAATTTAAAAATGGAAATTGATATTCTCAACTCTCAAGTCATAAAACTATGAAAGGAAACAATAATTCAATATTTAATAGCAACCAAAGGAAATCCATCAAGCAACATAAGATGAAGGGGCTTGTAGCTATAAGGAATCAACAAAATGGAACCATTAAAATAACACACAAATGTAGATGTAACCATCTCCATTGTAGTAGCTTCTTTATGTATGAATTGAATTAAATTTTCAAGATAATGGACAACAAGGTATGATTTTTTTAATAAGCTCTAAACAATCCTATTCCTAATCATACCATCAACAGATGATAAAAAATAGAATGTGAATCATATGATTTTCATTGAAAGCCAATCTATATGTTCACTATACAAAATAGGAAAACTAAAAGAATAGAAATAATAACAATAACCGCCACCACTAACAATAAGGCTAAAAGCAAAAATTGAGGCTCATAGGAAAAATTAAAGCAACTGCATATATTAGCGAAATAAGAACATGTAATAAACACATAAAAAAAAACATTACAAATACACATAAAAACAAGTAAATTAAAAAACTAAGCTATTAAAGATAATGAAAAAGTGAGGCTAGACCCGCGATACTTGAAGAAATGTTGTAATCTACTTCCAAGAAGTACAATGCGATCTACTTCTGATGGGAGAAGTTGGCCAATGAAGGAATGACTGAAGGCAATGTTGCAACATGCCTTGAAGGAATTTAGCCCCACATGCTTCAATCAAGGGAGACTAGCTTGCATGGACACGATTAGCGATAATGTCACGATATGCTTCAAGGAGTGTGGTGTTGTCAACACTAGATTTTGGGTCTTTAGGATATGCAAGCCCGATAATGAGAAATTACTTGAATTATGTCTAAAAGATAGGGGATACATTGCCTAACAAAAGAACAAAAGCTTAAAAGAAGCCTTGATCAAACCCATCATTCAACTAAACCAAACCTTAAGAACTTTAAAGGAAAGTAACTTGTTGGTTGTACAACCAATTATAGAGGTTTGTACAACCATTATTTTGGCTATAAAGACATCCCCTAAAACCTTAGCCAAGAGAACCTTATATAATAGTTGACCATTGACCCTTAATTAGTTGTACAACCAACTCTTTAGTTGTACAAACAACTTGAAGCCATAATTCTCTAAAAGATTCCTTGATCTTATCTGCTAGAGGTTGATGATTGCGTGCAACCCGAGCTATTGAGTTTAAGTGTACCTTCCTTACCTTTATAAATCCTCTCCCATTGAGGAAGAGGGAAAGGCTTGGAAACTCTAAAGTTACCTTATTAAAATTCACTCTCACAACCCTAAAAGCATTTCCATTACATAGAAATTCAAATACCCAACACCTCACACTCAAGAACTAAGGTAGAAACCAAGTTTTTGTGACTAATTTTGCACTATTCCCTAAGCATTTTGGAGGATTATTCATCTATCATAATGCCTCTAAGGGTAAGTGATGACAGGTGTGTGATAAGTGTAAAAGTAGCCTTAAACTATAAGTGCATAGGTCATAAGTAATATAATGTATTATGAGTACAAATATCATTCTAATGAGGGTTGAGTTTAAGTACTATGTATTTCATTCCTTATATTATCTAAAGAACTAAAGTACATGAGTGCATGTAGTAAGAAATAAGAAATTAAAGCTAAATTTAGAAATAACAATGAAATTGGTAAGGAAATAATTAATGGAGAAAGGTAGCTAGGGATTCAACTTCACTTGATAACTTCCTATGGAATATTAATCTTCATCTAATTGGTTTATTCATCTAGTGTTCTAATAAAGTCACTAGGGTAATCAATTAAGCTCTCTCAAGTGTTAATTAACACAAAAGCATGTCAAGCTAATGGTCTCTCAACACAAAATCAAAACAACATGCAATTGTCTTATAGTGTAAGACTTTAATGATAGTCATACTCTAATAAGGTCTCTCAACACATAATAGAGTAAAGAAATTATTATAGTTCCATTCCATAGAAGGGATCTCTTAATGGATAATTGATAAAATTAAATATGATTAATGGCCAATTAATCAATATCATTAAGTATACAATCATTACTAAAACAAGAATAAATGAAAACCGAAAAGACATTAGATTAGGAAACCCATAAGTTATTGCATAAGATCCATTTACAACCCCAGCTTTGAGGTTTTTAATTCATAATAAAAGAAAGAGAAGAAGAAAGAAAAATTAATGTATAAGTAAAAAAAGCCATGGACTTGTTCTTTTAGCTTCTTGATCAGTTACACCTTTTTCCTCAATGTCTCCTAGCCTTTGCTGCTCCTTATATTGCTTCTTACTCTTTGTTGCTCCTTTTTTAATTCTTTGGATGGTTATTTATTTCCTAAACCTTAGTGTTTTACCTCCTTAAATAATGCTCAAGAGGTGTTAACTAAGTAGAAAGCTTGGGGGATATGAAAAGGAAAAGTTAGGAGGGAGAAAAGAAATCATGAATTAATAAATCTTACGGCGGACAACCATGTGTATAGGGCATATGACTGTGTGCCTTTGTAATTCTGAAGATAACGCTATGATTCCATGACATACGACCATGCTTTGTGTCTATGCATTTCAACTTCCTTCTACCCAAATGAGACATGACCATGCATTAGGAAGCATGGTTGTGTGGTTCATTGATGGATCTTCTCCTCTTGCTCTTGAGATGGCACATCGCCATGCATTTTTAGAGCATGGTTATGTGCCATGTATCTTCTTTAAAATAAGTTATTTTTCCTTCATCCAACGTTATAAACCATCAACTGCCATGCATTAGGTTCATTTATATACAAAATTAGATCAATAATACATGAATTTTAAGCTACTAAATATGTGAATTATGGTACTAAAGGGAAAGGAATGCAAAAAGGTGCATCCAAGTCTCAAAACCTTTTTCTTCATCTTTTCTTTCTTAATTTTAGAAATTACAATATGAAAGGTCAATATAGACTTCTTTATAGTTGTATAAACCACTAACATGGTTGTATAAACCATTAGTTGGTCTGTATAGCCGTCTTTCACTACAACCAATAATTTTCTTTCCTTCTTCCCTTTTTGCTTTTTCTTTGGGTTTATGGGGCCCTTTTGGTTTCTTATGAGCTCTAATAGTAGGAGTAGGTAGCTCTCAAGGTCTATGACCCACATCCTTCCAATGAAAGGACAAGGATTAAGGAAAGTGGTTATTTTTAATGATTTTAACATTTTTATCCATACTTTTTCCCCTAGTTTTAGGAATATGATGAGGAGAAGGGTTATTACTTCTATGACCCTTTAATTCCATTTTGTTATAATTTCTTTATGTGTTGGTTTCTTTAAGTTCTTATGCATTTATTTCTCACCATTAGGAAAAGATAACTATTTAGCTTGTTTAACCTCTTTGCCATTTCATTGGCGATATCATACAAAAGGGAAGAGGTTTTACTGCCTTAGGATCCCCTATTTCTATTTCTTTTTATGTTTAGTTAATTATATGGATTATATAT
>CATIWR010214178.1:0-34563 GCA_949677035.1 Omphalea diandra | reverse complement strand
TGCACTAATCCTCAGAACCCGATTTTTTTCTTCTGACAGTTCTTCAGTCAAATTAGCTACCTTCCTTTCAAGGTCAATTTTCTCATCTTCAACAGATTTCAGAAAAGCTTCTATATCAGCAATTCTGGACTCATCATTACTTGCTAAAGCTTCTCTGTATGACTGGAGTGAGGCTGTGATGATCGAAGAAGGTATTTCCTCAGAATCAAAAACCTCCTCACTGCTGGAACTATCTTCCACCTCATCAGCAGTATCTTCCGCCCCAACAGCACCATCCAAAGGGTCCTGTTAAACAAATCTATAAGAAAACTAATCCAAGACAGATACCATCTCTTAGAAACTGCAGTAAATCAGGATATACAAAATGCAATTTTGAACAAAACAGTCTGTTGTGGTGTTAAGTGCTTGAAACACTAAAAATCAAATCCAAATGATCGAATTACCAACCAATCACAGAACCAATATTCACCAAAACAGAAATAAGAATTTTCCAGTGAATAGATAAATAAGAGGAGGTATAAATCATTCTAGATAAATGAGAAGAGGTATAAACCATTCTAGATAAATGAGAAGAGGTATAAATCATATAAAAAAAAAAAAAACCTAGAATAGCAGGCAGATAATAGACAAACAAGTCCATTAGCCACTGACTCTTTGCTGAAATTGCTTCAATGCACTATGCTATCTCTTCTATTAGTACATAATCGCTCAAGTTCTGTAGATTATAATCGTTATTGAAGGACCTGTGATGCTTAATGGTGGGAAAAATATCAATTAATTGATAGATATTAGGGTTCAGATCTAAAGAAGAACGTTTAGGGTTAAGACCTAAAATAGAAAGTTCTGAGTAAAGCAGCAATATAATAACAAAGTTCATAAATAAATATAATAATAAAATAAATAATAATAACATATAATTAATATAATGCATAATAATATTGGTTAGGGCAAAAACAAAAAAAAAGGAGAATTTGGTTGATGTTTGGTCGCTATTAATAGTAACCTGGATTAGAGTAGCAAGTAGCTTTATGAAGGGCATGTTTGGCATTACCATTCCAACAAGCTAAAACTATAACATTTCTAAGTTTCGAGAGATTTTTAACCATTTATAGAAGTTGTTTAGTTACCTTCTCAAACTAATTCAACAGCTATTTGCAAAAACTTCAAAATTGAGTTTTTTTCAAAAACAAATTTATACTCTTAAAATTCATGTGGGACAAATCTATTATCAAAGATAAAAGGTTCTCTCTCTCTCTCTCTCTCTCTCTCTCTTTTTGTGGTGGCCCAAAAGGTGCTATTGACAATAGCAATGCCAAACATTCCTAAAACAAAGAAAATAAAAGAGAGAAGGGGACAATAGATGAAATAGGCATCAGATGTTTCAAATAAAATATTAAAATTATCACCAGCCTAAATAAAAGGATTTTAAACCAATGATTAGTAGAAAGCGAATTCCTAACGAAAATAAAAGTATTTCTAAATAATGCTAAAACACTATATTTCCTAAATAAAAAAAACTAAGAAAGAAACATAAATTTCTCAGACAATAATTAAATCAAAATAATCACTACATCTGGCTTTCATTGGCAAAGTCAGAAATACAAGCTATCATAAATTTCCAGGCCAGTTTAGGTTATCTATGAAAAATAGTACATTGTTGTCTCTAAACAAAACTAGAGATCTTTCAGGATTAAAAAGCTGGAATGGATAAATTTCATTCTAATGTAGACTTCATTTTACTCTAACTCAACAAGGCTGGGTACATTACTATTCTGTACAATTCTGCTTCTGCACTACATAGAGAAATATGCTATGTTACTTCTTTAAGAATGTGCCTTGTTGGCTTCTTTTGATAAATTTTCATTGAAGAAAAAATCAAGGACCTTGTAATTTATAACCCATGCGTAATCAATGATATATAAATCCAAAATAGAAATCATGGACAAGGAATATTCCAAAATGCAGCCATCTCATCTTTTAGGCAAAGCAAGTAATGTATGAAGCAATAAAAGAAGTAAATAGCATATGATGTATTATGATGCCTGACAATCCACCAATTATTTTTAGGGATAAGATATATATTAACCTCTCACGTTTAGCTTGTAGAACACATAAGCAACTAATGTAAATTTTAGGACAATTAAGTGATAAAATTATTTATTAAGGTTATTTAAGCTCCTGTTGAAACGGAGTTAACTTAAAATTTCATATTAACATTAAAAGGCAATGGGTTTCAATGTTCTTGAAATGGATAGAATAAAAGGATAGAAAATCAAGCTTGCCCGTGATTTATACCTCTCTGTTATGTAAAAACCCTAAACACACCAAAAGAAGAAGAAAAAATCCCTAAATTAGAGATAATGGGTTTGCTCTCGTGGTTCAAAGGGAGCCCCAAATCTGAAACAAAATCCTTTCAAACCTTCAAACCCGAAATCTCTACCTCAGAGGTGCTTGGCATGAATGGCGTCGTGGAGGTCCCCAAACCTGCGGAGAACATGACCGTTTTCTAGTGTGGGTCTATTACTGCTTCGGCAGATAAGGTGAATCTGGCTGGATACTGCCCTATGTCAGAGGAGCTGGAGCCCTGCCGCTGGGAAATCCTTTCCGCTAGTGATGCCGAGGCACCGCAGTTTCACGTGGTGTTTTGAGAATCAATTTGTTTGGATAAGTGAGAAAAATTATTGAAACATGAATGAGAAATTATTGAGTTGGATTATGAGTTTCTACTCTGTTATTGAAAAAGTGGGTTTTGCTTTAATACTCATGAGAAGTAGATTTATATATACATATATATTATGAGAAGAAGTGGACCAACTTGGATTAGGATCACTTAAGTGAATTAGGATCTTTAAGTTGCATGAAGTTTGATTTTATGTTGCATTCAATTGAATCTCTACCTTTGATTATCTTCGTGGATGTATGGATGTTGATTAGTTATTTGAAAAGTATTAAGATCATAAAAGGAAATAAAACATTAAAAGATGATGGTGAGCTGTATAATGCTGTAACAATATGTATTGTTAGCTGCACTGGGATCATCACAAGGTAAGATGTTGAAAATCAACTAACAAAGTTGCAGGCTTCCATTAGAGAGAGAAGAAATTATTAAGATGGGACCTTTGAAAAGTAGTAGGAACAAAAAAGAAGGGGATATAGTTGAGATGAAAGGAGGAGAAGAAGTCGAGATTTCTATTTTGCTTTAAATTAGTTATTGCTGGATTATTGCATAGAGAGGAGCCGTTATCTTTCTCCATCTGCACCTGTTTGGACAGAGGGCTTAAATAACCTTAATAAATAATTTTATCAATTAATTGTCCTAAAATTTACATTAGGTATTTATGTGTTCTACGGGTCAAACACAAGGGGCTAATGTGTACCTTATCCCATTATTTTTATAATCATACCTTCTTTTTAGAAAGACAAGATTATAGCAATATTATCCATAATACCATATAAAGGAAATCAAATATAACTGATCCAAAGTACTATGATTTTAAATAGCTTCCATTATTATATCAATTCACTAAGGGTGCACACACCCAGAACAGATATGATTATTTCGTGTTGTTGCCCGTGAACAATAAGTTCTAGATGGAACAAAAATATCAGGACAAAAAAATAAAAGAAATTAAACAACAAATAGGCCTTGTTTGGAAAAATGTTTTCACAGAAACTCAATTCTTGTTAGAATTGAATTCAAATGATTTGTAACAGAATTCACGTGTTTGGGAAAAGCATAAAAGCAATATAATTAAATTCTTTCATTTTTAAGTTTCAAACACTATAATAGTATCAATTTCAGCGAATGTATCTTCCAAAAACTTCTACAGAGAGTAAAAGAAATGGGAGAAAACACATGAATTGACAATAAATTATTTCCTTTTTCCAAGTGATTAAAGAAGTGTCTAAAAATGTTGATGGTTCTGGCATCATAAACATACACAAACAAAAGAAAACTATAGAGAACAATTGCAATAATGCATCTCTTCAAATATCACAGAATTCCACTAGCCAAAACCTCAAGTACGACATTAAGATTTGATATTTGAGAAAATGTCATCTGCTTCATCAATGAAGTAAAAGAAATTCACTATAGAACTAAATTTCACAGTTAACTGTGACACGGCAAATGCATCTTCCTTGTAATTGATTTCTACTCAAAATAAAACCATCTAAAAACATTCATACAAGATAATGACAACTCCATCGTCATTTCCACTATTCAGCGCAACCAAACAAACTTAAATTGGCCTAAAGTATAGAACAGCACTACGCACATGTACTATATATAAATACAATATACCTGAATTTGGGGCTCCTGAATCGCCTCTTCGGCTTCCGTAGTTTCGGTTTCTCCTTGAGATGCGAAAGGAACGAACTTTACGAATCGGAGTGGCGATCTAGCGACGAACTGGACGAAACTTGTAGGAGAAAGTTTGGTGCTAATGCTTCTGTGTCTAAATGGGAGAGAAAAGGAAATATTGTTGGTGGTGGCGGCAGCGGCGGTAATAATTCGGGGTGGTAGTGGCGGCCTGAACGCCGGCGTTTTGAGGATAGTCGCCATTGAAGCGCGAAGGAAGAGAAAGAGTAAGGGATAAGAGGCAGTGAGGGGGTGGGTTAGTGAAATAGCGTGGGGTTCGCGCAGATCGTCGGATTGGCTGGGATTTGGAGTATTTGAATCGGACGTATTTCCTTCGCGTAGGAGAAGAAATTTCTCGAGCAGCTGTATGTGGCTTGAACAGCGATACGACAGACAAATCAGTCTACGACAAGGAGGCCACCTCATCGTATGCACAGCCACATCTGCCGAACGTGATGTGACAACGCCGCCATGTCATCTCTGGCAGCCATCTCAGCAAACGGAAAATAGAGAAAAGTTAGCACAGATCAAAATGTATAATTAGAATATATCTCCCATGCATAAAAAAAAATGTATTTTTACGTTTTGAAAACATTTTCTTTTACAAAATTTTTTAAAATTTATTTGATAAAACTATTTATAATTTAAAAAATTAAGAAGTATGAATTCACTTTAAAAAATATATTTTCTTTTCTACTATTAATTTTGATTATGAAAATTATAGAGCATTAATATTTATTTTTAAATATTTAATTAATTATTATCATATCATTTATTTTATGGCTAATATTAATTTAAATAATTATTTTTAATATTATTTTTATATGATCTCATAATTAGATATTTTAATATTTAATATAAATCTATATATATAAGCAAACATATTTGTAAATATGTCTATAATTTTTTTTTATAGTTATACATCCATCTCTCTTTTCATTTTCTATATTTTTTTAAAAAACACCATTTTTTATGTTCGTTTTCGCATTTTTTCATTTCCGTTCTACCTAAGAATATATTAATCAATTATTATAAAACTCTATTTAAATAGCTAGTTTGATACTCAATAATATAATAATAAATGAAAATTTTATTATTTTTACTTTATATACTTTTTTAAATAAAAAATATTTAAACTCTTTTAACTCTTATATATGATTTTATTAACCATCTAGTAACTTAAATATAAACAAATCAAATCTCCATCAAATAATAATCACAATGATAAAATTCAAACATATTATTATCATTCACCAACTATATGTATATTAATATTCAAGTGAATGCAGTAGTAAAACTAAAATTTTATATTATTAGATTTAATATATGTATATATGAATATTTATGTTATTTAATTTTGACTATTTTAATTTATAATTAAAAATTTTAACTAACCATTGAATTTGTTTGAAACTATGGTCGTTGCTCAACTTTTTTTAGAAATAATTACCTTGAATTCCTTGAACGTTTATTATATTTAATTAAGTCGTTCATCACATTTTAATATTATAATAAATCATAACTTATACTTGTCTCACTACACAAAAAAGTCATTTCAGTATAAAAAAAGTTTTTCCGTTAAATTTATATGAACGATGAAATGATTTTTTAGTGCAACAAGATAAATATGAGAAATGACTTAGTATAATATTAAAAATTGATAGACAACTTAGTTAAATATGACAAACGTCAAGAGTTCAAAGTAATTAACTAATAAAAAAAATATAAATTTCACTTTTGATCATATTCTATTTGACTAGTAAAAAATAGCTTTTTTTTTAATGTTGGTAGGATTTTTTAATATAATAAGGAAAATATATGAAATGACTTAGTATAATATTAAAAAGTGAAAGATGAATTAAATCTAATTAATATATTTGATAATTATAATTATTGAATAAACATTAAATCAATTTTATTTTTAAAGGAGAGTTTGTTGATTTATTAATGATATATAGATTAGCTTAATAAAAATATTTTATTATTTATTGGTTGAGTTGTTAAGTGATAATTTTAAGTTAAAATTTTTACTTGTTATTTTAAAAGAATTTTAATTGAATTGAACTTTTTCAGTAGTAGATAAAATAAGGTTGTCAAACAAAAAAAAAAAATAAGTGCTTAAAATTTTAATTTTAAATATTGAATTGTGTTATCAAACAACCTTTAAATCTAATTAATCTATTTGATAATTATAATTATTTAATAAATATTAAATAAATTTTATTTTTAAAGGAAAACTTGTTGATTTATTAATGATACATAGGTTATATTAATAAAATTATTTTACTATATGTCGGATGAGCTATTAAGTGATAATTTTAAATTAAAAATTTTGACTTATTATTTTAAAAAAATTATTATTGAATTGAGTATTTTCAGTAATTGATAATATAAGTAACCAAACAAATTTTCAAAAATAAGTGTTTAAAATTTTAATTATAAGTATTGAATAGTGTTATCGAATAGTTTCTTAGTTAAATATGACAAACATTAGAATATTCTAGTAATTAATCCAACATTTTATTCAATTGATTACTCACACAGATTTTTTTTTAACTACAAACTTATTAACAACTTTTTTAAAAAATATCTTATTCGTTTCACAATATTTGTTGTTTTAGAGAAATTTTTTTATTTCAATATAATTTTCATTTTATATTATTAATATAACATTAATTATATATTTTTCAAATTTATCCTCATTATCATCTCCTCTCTCTTTCTTCTAATTAATTTTTTTTTATTAATATTAGTGTAGAATTTTAGTTGAAGACAATTAAAGGTATATTAGTCAATATTAATTGAAATTATAATTAATTATTTTTTAAAATTTAAGTGCACAACTCTAAAAAACAGACATTGTGAAACGGATGGAATAATAATATTTAACTTAATTGACATCTAAAATCAAATTAAATCAAATATGTTTCAACAGAAAAAACTATTTGATATCAACAAAGAAAAACATATAAAAACACATTTGATATAATTCTTAATATAAAATAAGTTATATTAATTAATAAACTAATCCATTCATATTTTAACACTGAACAAAATAAAATAGTATAATCAATTAATATATTAAGTATTTATTGTTATAGTGTCACATAAATTTATAATTTTCTAACGTAAAAATATTTATAAATTTTATATTTTGAGAATTATATTTCGGTAGGTTAAATTTTTAAAAATAATTTTAGTGATATTAAAATTTAAATAATAACTTCTAGTAGAGTAAAAAGAGAGAAATTTAATGGCCAATACTCTAAATTATCAAAAAAAAAAATTTTAAAAATTCTTTCTAATGTCAAGTGGGTCAATTGATATATTCAATTCCACTTGATTTCAACATCACATGAATGTGGCTAATAATGCAAATACCTAGTCAGATATGGAACCATCTAAATCAACTAACCCTATTCAACTACCAAAAAAAAAAAACTCATTTCGTCTCAATATTATTGGCCACTTTTTTATATAAAAATTATGAAAATTATATTTTATTAGTTAATAATCACTTTTTTTTACTAAAATATCATTTCATACTATTTATTGTATTGCATTAAATTTTATGAAATTCAATAAAAAAATACTTCTATTTATTTAAAGTTGGTAATCTATAAGATAACTTTTCATTACTGGTAAAAATCTTATTAATCACAAACTATTGAATTGATAAAACAAGAGATATAAGAAATTGTAATGTAAAGTAATTAAAAAATATTTAATTATTAGTGTCTGTTAATATATAGATAAATTTAATAATTTATAACTAAATTAATATTTAAATATAAATAATGACCTATTTTTTGAGACTTTTAAAAAAATATGGCTTATAATATTGAAACGGATAGAATGATGAAAATGTTTCATTATATATAAAAATAATTTTAACATTTTATTATTATAGTCAATGTAGATAATAGTTGTCATTTTACACTTCACCTCAAAGCCATCTTAAATATTTATGATACATTTTAATAAATAATTGTTGGAATTCCAAATAACAAGTAAAATCCCAATTTTCGTTGTTAAATAAATTTTCATATACACATAAAGTTAACAAGTTAAAAGAATTCTCATGATATGAATAACTTCTCAAAATATGGATAGCCTATCTCAAAATTTCAGAATTTTACATGTTTTTGCTCAAAACACTTTTAACTTTAAATATAAATTTTAACTCTAAATATAACTTTTAACTCTTTTAATTATTTATTTATTGCAAACACTTTTTAACAAATCTATTGAAAGTGTTAATATAATGATTAATTAAGTAATAAAATTATAAAATAAAAAATCAATTGGGTCTTCAAACTAATATTAAAAGTTTAAATAAGCTAAAAAAAATTTCTTAGCCTATTTTAACCTAGTTAGTATAAATCTTATAATTTTATATTTAATTAAATATTGATTATAATAAAATAATAAATTTTAATTTTTCATTTTATAAATGATAAATATATTTAAAATAAAAAGATAAAATGCTAATCACTCGAATTACTGCTGACATATGTTTACCCTTAATAATATAATTAACCATCATTTATAATATATATATATGTATGTGTGAAATTTTTTAGCTTTTAATATAGACAAGTTGAATCTCTAGGTGCTACATACTAACTTTGAACTTTTTTCATAAAAGTAATCATTTATCAATGAAATACTCTATATATTGTCTTGCTTTTAGTAATTTATAAAGGTAGTAGGTGTTTGAATTTAACAACACTTACACCTAGAGCAAAAATTAGACCGAACCAAAAAATTGACTGAACGAAATTGGTTTAGTTCGATTTGATCATTTAATAAAATCGATTTGATTTGATTATAATTTTAAAAGATTTAGTTTTTAATTTTTTAGATAAAAAACTGAAAAAAACCAAATTAACTGAAGTAATTAATAAATCAAACCAATTTGAATAGAATTAAATTTAAAATACATGTAATTTAATTGAACCAAACTAAGCTTGTACAGGTTCAGTTCGGTTTATAGACACATAAATTTCGGTTTAATCGATTTGATTAACTTTGTTCTTTCAACAATTTTGGTTCGGTTTAATTTTAAGTATAAAAAATTTAATTTATTAAAATTTAGTAAAATCAAACCGAACTGTTTGCTCACCCTCTTACAATAAAGAGAAAATAAAAATTTAAAATGTAACAAAGAAAATCAGACACTCATCAAATAAAAAGTTTTAAATTGAGATTTGACTGAAGGTATCAGTTGCAGCAATAACGACACTTTAATTTTCAAATAATTAGTTTATACATTAAATCAATAATAATATTGAATTGAAGTAACAAATTAAAAAAAAGAGTAATTAAGGTAGATTATCAAATTATCTTATTAGATGATATCATGTGATAGTATGTGAAGAATATATAATAAACAAGGGATACCAAACGATTAAAAAAAATGGATTGTTTTTTTAAATAAATAAATAATATTTTTTGAACCATAATTTTTAATTATTTTAATTAATAAATTATCAAAAAATAGACTCTTTGTCTCACTTATAATTATCAAATAACTTACTATTTTATTTTATTAATTAAAACAAAATTTTAAAGAGAAATTTTCATTTTTAAAGTTAAAAATTATGGTCAATTGTACTATTAAGGGTAAAATGATAATTTTTAGTCATAATTTAGGTGGTTAATATTTTTATTTGTTATATTTAATATTTTGTGATTTATAAAATGAAAAACGAACCATTTTATTGTAATTAAGATTTAATTAAAATATAGTTTATAAATTTGTATTAATTAGGTCAAACTAGACTAAAAAAGTTAATTTGAGCTCATTTAAACTTCTAGTACAAATTTAAAAATCTAATTCATCTTTTATTTTATAATTTTATTGTCTAATTGATATTTTTATTGACATCATTAATATTTTATTAAAAACGAGTTCATACAATAAATATAAATAATTGAATGAATAAAAAATTATATTTTAAAGTTAAAAAATTATAATAAAACATAAAATTTAAGACACCCGAAATGGATTATTCCCTCAAAATAGCATAAACATACAAATGATTTTTTTTTCTCTCTCTTTAGTATTTCCATGATCAAGAAAATTGAAAAAATAGAGAGCAAAATCACAAGTGAAACAAAAATCAATATGCACAAATGTTAGTTAATTTTTACCTAATAGATAACCAATTTCAAAGAGTCCTTTTAACCTAATCTTTGGATACGATAGTGCCATCAACAAAACTTCCTTTGAATCACACATGAACATAATTTCAAAACCCAAAAATTCTATAGAGAGATTTCACCACTCTCAGTTTTACTTTTTTTCACATCACCACAATTAAAATTTATTCATAATTATTTTATATAAAATTAATATTTTATTTATATATAAATATTAATTTATCTTTTATTTATTAATTCAGTGTGTAGGTCAAGTGCAATAAAAAAAAAAAAATTTACACCATAAAAAAATAAAGCCGTTACATTTAATTTTGATAGTTGAACAAACAAAACAAACTTTCTTTAAAGGACAGACAATCATTACGTGATAGATTTTATTTCACATTTAATTATTCAAAATAAAAAACAAAAGCGGACTTCGTTTATTTAAATTAAAGAAAACAAAAAGACACAGGAAAACGAAAGGAAGACTAGTGTGGGTCTGAATCCAGAGCTGATCTTTGCAATAATACTGTTGTTGTTGGTGTGTGTTCCAATAACAGAATTCAAAAACCCCAAACAAACCCTAATTTCGGTTTTTAATTTTTGTTTGTTTTTGCCGTTGGATTTTGGAATTGTGTAGAAGGCAGTGTCTGGATTGACGGATTAGTGAGTTTAGGGCTTGTGATTGTGAGGAGATGGGGAGTAGAAAGGAAGAAGAACGTAACGAGAAGATAATTAGAGGCCTCATGAAGCTGCCGCCTAATCGTCGATGTATCAACTGCAATAGCTTGGTAATTCCTCTCTTTGCGACTTTTTTAATTATCTCTTTTTTTATTGGAATTTTGGGTTTTATTAGCTGAAAGTTGATTTCAATTCCGTCCACTTATATAAATGTTTTTTTGGAAGTACTTCTATTCTTTTAGTATCTGGGTTGGTTGGTGATTTTCTTGATACTGTAAGATTTTTTCTTTTATTTGAGTATTTAAAATCATGGTTGTTTTGTTGATTGGGACATCAGAATATGACAAAGTTGGCTACTGGCATAAGTCGATTACAAAAGGGGAAAAAAAGTTTTCGTTTTGTATTTATTTGTATTCCTGTTGCTTGGCAGGAATAGTAATATTTGGAATTAATTTTTTGATACTTGTTGTGCAGGGTCCGCAGTATGTTTGTACTAATTTCTGGACTTTCGTTTGTATGACTTGTAGTGGGATACAGTGAGTATTTTCTTCTGTTTGATGATTTTCCTTCTCTTTCTGCACTTTTAATTTTTGAATGGAGTTATTGATACATACTTTCCATCCAATGATCCAAAGTTTAAATTAACTTTGTTATTACAATGGGTTGTTGTCCCTTTATTAATTGATGTTCTTAAGTTTTACAAGCCAATTGATAATTCTTGGAATTTAACATTAAAATGATCCATATTTGTGTTGACAAATTTCTGGAAGATTGCTTATTGAATCCATATCTACAACCATATTAGAATCTCCTAAGAAGCTCCATGTTTGGTATTATCCTTCTAAATCTGGAATGTAATATCATTGCAACAATGAAATAAGATATCAACTGCAATGTAACACATAGATAGGCTCTCAAATGATGTATTATGTATAGGATTTTATCTGTCAGGGAAAATAGTTTTTCTACGTGGCTTGTGTAATTTCTTGCATTGAGCTTATTTATTGCTTACTAGTTAAAACTCGCATTATCTTTTCCATTTCACCTGTCAAACTGTACTACTTTTGCTAATTTTCATTTGCTTGGCATGGTCTCTATAATTGTTCCATCCATTTTATAATAATTGTTTATACTGTTTTGTATCATACAGCCGAGAGTTCAACCACCGTGTAAAGTCTGTGTCCATGTCCAGGTTCACATCTCAAGAAGTTGAAGCACTTCAAAATGGTGGTAATCAGGTACATTTAGTGCTACATTTTCATTGACTTAGGAAACAATGGAATTCTTATTCTCTTGCTGATGAATTATACATCTTTCCAGCGTGCAAGAGAAATATATTTGAGGGATTGGGACCAACAAAGGCAGAGATTGCCTGATAACAGGTGCAAGAAGTGTGGTCTTTTGCTTTGGTGCTAGCATATACATGAAAAACTTGGAACTTTTCCAATGTTTTTTTTTTTCTTGCAGCAATGTTGATAAAGTGCGAGAATTGATAAAGGCTGTATATGTTGATAAAAGATATACTGGCGGAAAGACCCCTGATAAGCCTCCTAGAGATTCTCAGGTAATATTGTAGTGTGTACCGATATGTCGATAAGATATCGTTGTTATGGAAATTTACTGTCTGCTTTTTTTTGTTTTCCTGGAAAACATACAAAATTTTTCTGGAAAACAATTCTGAAGGTTTTTTCTAGATGGTTTCCTTCAGAAATATGTGTGCTAGTTTTATTTTTAGTGGTAGGGATTGGGATGAAACATATTATTTTGCCTGAGCTATTGGCATTTCTTGAAAATTCACATGTCTAAAAGCAGAATCAAAGTATTCTGCATCATTGTTGTGTTGTTCATAATCAAATCATCCCATTTAATTCTGGAATACAAGCTTAATATATGGTAATCATCAATTAATTTGGCAGAGGCTTAGAAATCATGAAGATGAGACAAGGCGTGCAAGCTCTTATCATTCTTACTCTCAAAGTCCTCCTTATGATTTCCAGTATGAAGATCGACGTTATGGAAAGCAGCCTGCTGCTCTCACCCGGAAACCTGGTTCAGATCGAGGTCTATATGTTGGGAAGATGTCTAGTTTTACTGGCAGTCCTGCTCGACTAAATGAAAGAGCATATGAGGACAGGTTTGCAAATGAGGGCTCTGTCTCTAGAATTTCAGACTACTCTTTGTCCAGTGGGGGTTATTTGGTCAGTGCAGAGTCTCCAAATTTTCAGAAGGATGTTGGCTATAACAGTCCACCTATTCAGACATCAAGGGATATTTTGGGTGAAGATGCTCATCATCAAAGAATAGATTTGGTTTCAGTGGCAAACATTAAGAAAAATGCAGAACACGTTCCACGTTCACAGGTCATATTTCTAATAACCACACACTGAAAAATGCAAACTTTTTTATTCAACTTCTACAATTTTTTTTTTTTTTTGTTTTTAGGGGGGGTTGGTTGTGTAAGAGTATAATAGTCCTGTTGGGACATTATTGTCATATAAAATGCTTCAAATAATCATGCAACTTGTCACCTGAACTGAAAATTTTGCATTAAATGATCCTTGTAACATCAAAGGACCGAGGCTTTATTTCTTATTTTTAAGACTTCCTTTACAATTGATTGAAATATCATATGTGGGAGAACTCAAAAGTGGCCTAATTGTTGCATTAGTTACACCACTTATAATTTTAGTGCATATTTTGTGTCCAATTTATCTTAGCAACTTTTCTTTTTGCTGATAATTCTTTCATTTTGGTCAACTGATTTCAAATGGTTCCATCCAGAGAACTGCATCTTTTGGAAGCACTGGATCATTTGACAGTGATTCCATCTCTATCAAGTCATATAATTCAGGTAGTTTACTAGATGTTATCTCAGAGCCTAAGCCTATGGGCGCTCACCAAGATAGAATGCCTACTTTTCCACAGCGGTCAATTTCTGACGATCAAGGAAGTTTAGATCATTTAAAAGCATCTGTTGTTCCAGAATCAGAAGGTTCTGCAGCTTCACCAGTTGATTTGTTTCAATTGCATGCAACATCACCAGCGCCATCTATAAATTTATTCCAGTCATCCCCATCAACTCCAGCACCATCTAAGAATGCATATCAATCTACCCAAAATTCTGTGTCCTCTTCTGTTGACCTTTTCGGTGGGATTGCTCAGCATCAGTCACTTAGCAACTTAGAACAGAAAACACCGGAGTCATCATTCCTGGAAAATGAAGGATGGGCTACTTTTGATACTCAGCTGACAGCGTCTGTACCAGGGCCTGGAAATCTTACATCTTCAGTAGCATCTTCCGGTGTCAGTCCTCCAGCAAAGTTTGACCAAGTTTCATCCTTAGAAACAAGCATGCAGTGGCCACCATTTCAAAACTCTGGTGACCAAGGTTTATCATCATTGTCTGATCCATGGAATAATGGTTTAAAAGATGGTCAAGCTCCTGATAACACAAGTAGCACTCAGGTGGTTATCCTTACCTATAAGTTTCCACTTCTTGAATCTTTATGTTGTGTTATGTCAAATATAGAACAATATCACCTAATGCCTGGATGGTTTAACTAAATATTTTTCTTACATGTGCATGGCAAATCTTTCCTTCTGCAGATTTGGAATGCTTTTGAAAGTTCCACTGCACATCTTCCTTTAGAGGGCTCTTATCAAGGCAGTGAGCTGCAAGTGGCAGCACAACTGCCTTCAATGGCTGAACATTATTTGGGACTGAAGGCTTCTGAGGTTTTCTTTACCTCATAATGCTATAAGATATTTCCTTCTTCATTTTGTGTTCAAAAAATTTTGTTTTGCAGGATCCCAGTAAAGGCGGAATTCAAGGAGCTGCTCCTTATGGAGGACTATCTGGTTTTGGAGCATCAGATATTTTATTGGGGCCAGCATATTCTTCAATTAATACAATGATGGTTTGTGCTCTTGCATCAGTTTTATGAATTTTGATTTTAATTACTGTAATTATCTACTAATTTATAAGATCTTTTTGCTTTCCACAGGGATCAACTCCCAACCATAAATCAACTAACCCATTTGATCTTCCATATGATTCCGATCTGGAGCCAGGCAATATGGTAAGTCACTGATGTACAATTTATATGAAGTAAATAGTGCATCACCCAAATAATTTGGCTGAATGTTCATTTTGAAATAGTAAAGTATACTAACGTCTATATCATTCTGCTCTGTCTTGTAAGTTCTATTCATAACCTAGTCAGTTACATGCTAGTAAATTTTTTTCGAGGTCAAAAAGATACTGCTGGAAGAGAGACCAATAACAAGGCCTTTCTAAACTTATTTAAGAGTAAAACAATGGGTAAAATGTGATTTGTAACTAAAGTGTGCAGTTGGCTATCTCACAGATTCTCCCACTCTCCTATTTGCTTCTGGCTTTGGTGGTTATTTTATGTGCTGATCATATTGACTTCGTTGATATTTTGTGTCATCAGAACTTAATGAGCTTTGGGCTGACTGTAATGTTTGATTCATTTTGCTAATCTATAATTGCCAATGGTAAATGAGAGTAGCAATGTGTATATTGGGGTGCTGTTTATGTGTTTAGGAAATCCAGCTCCTTATGGAGGGGTAAAGAGAAGGCAGTGGCAAATGGAGATATCTTTGTTTGTGTCCTACACATTTTAACTTCTGTATACAGTCCTTTTTCTTTTAGGTTTTTATAGCTGAGAAGATATGAAAATGGCAATTGTTAGCATGCTATGTTTTACCAGCCAGCAAATGTTAGAACATTGTGTTTTAAAAGCCATGTAAGTGTATTTTAGAAGCCATGCAAATATATTATGTCGAACTAACAATTCAAGAATGAAGGAGTGTTGCTTGTGGATGTGTTAAAAGAAATGGTGAATGAGCAGTCCATGGGTTCAGACCACTTGGACTCATCAATTCCTTGGTTTTTCTTCGAAAAGTTACAAATCACAGTCCAGAAACTGACCGTGGTCTGGCACTGAGATGTCTGCCAGTTGGAGGCAGATGCTTGGTTGGCCTTTAGAATGAAATAAGTGGGGTAAAGTGCAATTATGCTAGGCTGTTATTATGAAGAAGCTCAGGTGCAGAAGAAATTTGGATCACATTCACTGCTAGGAAATGAAGTGTCTGATTCATTAGTTGAAGACAGTTGCATGATTCGGTCAACTCTGACTTGAGATTGATAGATAACTACTGCCATGTTATTGTCATAGTTTCAGCTACTGAGCTTCACTTATGATACTAGGCAGCCAGCGATTTCTAAGACATTAGCTTTTATACTTAGATAGTTGTGTGGATTCCTGCTTGGTGTGCTGGTGTAACAGATTGGTTTACTTCCATCCATAGACTTATTTTTATGAGATTATGGCAAATCGGAAAGGAGATTTTGGAAGACTTTGGAAGGGGAGTTCCACTAGGTCACTTATATAGTTCATTTGGCCAACAAAATGGCAACAGGTCCATGCTTATGATGAGAAGCGCTTCAGCAACCAGCCTTTCTCCTTTGTCTTAGGGCCACGTTAAGGACTTAATTAGAAACTCATTTTTGTTGTAGTATAATGTCACAATGAAATGCCGCTTCAGACTTGAAGTATAACCTCTGCCATGTTTCTGGAAGTGGGTATTTGAGACATAAGTCATGGAAATGATATGGCTTATTATATGTTGTGGGCCCATTTTCCAGCTACCGAAATTTCTGCTTATATTTTGAATATAAAATCGCCTCATGGAACAATCATTTATTGGCTTTGTTTTTTTTTTTTTTTTTGAAAATCTTTATTGGCATGTTAACCATACTGCAAAGACATTGATCACTGTTTTTAATTTTTCATGTTGGTGTATGACACTGCAGTTCTTGGACATGAGCTCCTTGCAAGCTGCTCTGCCTAATCCTCACTTGTCATCACCTTTCCTCGGTGGTGTGACTGAACCATGGTTTCCTCGAGATCCAGTACCAAATTATATCCCAGCTGCATCACAAGGTTAAGTTTTTACTGGTACTTGCTGGAACAACTTTATATTTTCTTTTAGCTGTTGTAATTCAGGGTGTTATTGTTAGTGCTGTGTTGAGTTCACAGCAAATTTGAAGCATTTTATGTTAGGTAGAAAATTGGGGAAGCATTTAAAACATGTCTGCAATGATCTTTCGCTTCAACCAATCTTACTGTTCATGTTGCTGCAGGTGGCTTGGCATACATGGCCAGACAAGCACCAAGCCCTCAACTAGCGTAAGTTTTATGTTCTGACTATTCTGTCAGAGGTGATTTTAATAAAATTTCCACAAATATCAATGTCATTACCATTTTTTCTACAGAATTCACTAAATGTTACCATTTTAACAGGAATGTACAGATGCAAGGACCTGTTGCTTCTGTTGGAGGGAATCCATTTGCTTAAAAGAATCTGCAAACCAAATTACTAAATGATTTCGTTTCACTCTAGAAGTTCTCAAAGGGCTAATTGTAGTCAGTTGGCTAATACACCTAAGTTATCACTATTATTTTTATTATTATTATTTATTCTGTCTATTCATGTCTGTTTGTGTTCTTTGTGAAAATAAAACCTGCTAGTTTGTGAGGCCACAATTTTTAGGGCAGTGCTTCATTTTCAGGCCTTATGTTTGTATCCGAGTTATATTATTAGAACTGGTTATTTGTAGTATTGAGTGTAGCTACGAAAATTGGAAATAGTTATATGGTCCTTTGTATTTGTTAGCTTGCAAGTTTTGTTCAGTTGTAAAAACTCAGTATTGATACGCTGAATCATGTCGCATGGGTAATGGTTATTAGATGCCTGATGTTCTCTGATTATTTTCTTTTCACCTATGACTGTCTTCGTCTTCATTTCTTTGTGAGGGATATGTTATTGTTCATTTCAACTAGTAATTTATTACCTGTTTGCAAGCTAAGGAAATCTGTCACCTTCGCAATGATATATGCTGCCAAGGAAAATGGATGTCTGGATTTGGATAGGAGATTAGAGTTTTATTTGTTTCACGAAAAATAACTTTTGAGTTGAACAACATATTTTTTTTAGTGTTTGAAAGAAGCTTAAAAATATTAATTTTTTTAATTTATAAGATTATAATAAAATTTAAATCATAAATGTTTATAATATTTATTTTTAATATAAGAACAATATTTTAAAAATAAAAATTTTTGCGAGGATGATTACGACTAGTTGACAATGATCAATGATGAGAGTTAATAGTTAAGGATAATTAGTAGTAGTAAATATGTGCTTATATAATTTATTTTTTATTTAAATGAGTTTATTAAAATCTAGAATATAATTTTTTGTTTTTAAAATAAAAAGTTATTATCTTGAAAAATGATTTTAACTTTTTTTATTAGAAAAAATATTTTCTGTTAATCGAATTTTAAAATGTACTAAACAAAAGAAAATGTGAAAAATATTTCCTAGAAAATGTTTTCAATTGGAAGCTGTTCTTATTCTTGTTGTTGCCAAAATTAGATTTGCATTGGAAGGAGTGCATGCTATATGTTGCATAGGCTAATTATTCTTCAGAAGATAGCAATGTAAAGTAAATGAGGATCACTCCAAAGCATGGCCTTACCTTTCTGTCATTTTCTGCTATGTCAAATCTACAAGTGGTTTGTATATGCTTCTATGGCTCATTTGGAGGAAAGTTTCAATGTTTCTTACACATTTGTAGGACCATCTAATGTATCTAACATAAACTTTTTATGTGGATACATACAATGTCTTTATCTGTCATATACTGCCTTTCATTTTTTTTATTTTTCTTCATGAGTTTGGAAGAAACTTTTGAGTACCTATGTTATTTATTTTGAAAAGAGCATGAAGATCTTTGTAATACAAGAATATGAAACTAAAATAATTTTCATTTTTCCATTAATTAGAGTGAAAATATTGCCCTAAATTTTAGGAAAAAAATTGTTTTCATGTTTTGACAAATGGAATACTCAATGTAAATAACTTTCACACTTAGTTATCCTTAGGATTGAAAAGGAGTCGAGTTAATATTATTCATTTAATTTTTGTCTTAGTTTGTATTTGACTTTAAATAGAATTTTTAATTTAATTAATTAATTTAAAAATAATCAAGCTCAAATGAATTTATCCCCTATTTATAAAAAATTTTTATATAGTCTTAGATATTTTATTTGAATTTTGATATTAAATTAATATAGCGTAATGTTTTTCATCGATATATTCATTTTATACATGTAAAATATAACACTATGGATATTTTACAAGATAATATAATGAAGCATAATTTCTTTTTGTATTCTCAAAAGAAAAAAAACTTAATTTTTTTTTTGTCATTCTGTTACTAAAATTAGAAATTTTTGGCGGTCTAAAATTAATTAATCTATGAACATTAAAAAGTTTTAGAAGTCTAAAACGAATTTATTCATAAACATTATCAAGTTGAATTTATATTTTGTTTATATTCATTTATTTATAATTTGACATTTATTTTTTTATCTGAATTAATTAATTTAAACTTCCCAGCATGCCTCCACTTATCCCTCTCAATTCTAAATAAAAAATTGAAAAATATTAATTAATTATTTTTTAAGAAATCATGTATTTTTTGAAATCTCTTTCAATAAAACCAGGGAGTAAGTTGGAAGAGAGACCAAATCAATTCATTTCTTCCCCAATTACCACCCCAGATGCCTTGAAGAAACGCCCCGATCACGCGCACCACTAGCTCCACGATCTCCTAAACAACTAACCATGGAGTCGTCGAGCATTTTAGAATCCATCGGGGTAGAGATAATTGATGTCATTTCCCCTGTCTCAATCTGTATGTTTCTGGTCGTTCTCATTGTCTACTCCCTCTCCCCATCGAATCCTTTTACCGCCGCTGCCTCCGCCCCGCCGATCCGCACTGCTGCCAACCTCGTCTACCTCGAAAACCCATCCGACTCAACTGCCCAGAAACTCGAAGGCGCACTTCTCAATGCCCTTGTTTTTGTCATTATCATAGCCGCCTTCACTTTTCTTTTGGTTCTCTTGTACTATTATAATTTTACCAATTTCTTGAAGAATTACATGCTCTTTTCTGCCTTTTCCGTATTAGGTAATTTCTTGATTCACCTATCCTCCTTTTTCTAAATGCGCTCTTCCTGTAATTTTTTTCGATTCTGTTCTGGGTTGACTTTATTTTTGTTGATGATTTGAATTTTATTTAAAGTTGTAATTTTTTTTTTTTTGTGTATTCGTATTGTTTGTTAATGTCAATGTGCTTTCTGTTACTATTAGCTTCATTGCTGTATTTGTGTTGTATCAGGTACCATTAGTGATCAGTTTATAGAATTAGTGTTATGGTTCTTTTCAACTCTGTGATCTTGTTGTTTCAGCCTTTTCTTCTTAGATACATTTCTTGATTCAGCTTCTTTTTTTCCTCTATACCTCTACCTCAAATTGCAATCTTTTTGTATTTTCTGCTCTCGGTTGACTTTATTTTGTTGATGATTCGGAATTCCATTTAATGTTATAATCTTTTTTTTGTATGTTTACATTGTGTGCGTTAATGCCAATGTGCTTTCTATTAAATTTAGCTTTATTGTTCTATTTACGTTGTGTCTGCTACCATTTTCATTGTATTTGTGTTGTGTCAATTATCATTCGTGATAAGTTTTTAGGTACAATTGGGGGGGGTGGGGGGGCGCTCAATCTACTTGATAGGTCAATTACCATTTTCATTGTATTTATGTTTATGATCCTTTTCAACTTTGTCTTCTTGTCATGTTTCCCAGGTACAATGGGGGGCTCAATCTTTTTATCACTGATTCAGCATTTCTCCATTCCTGTCGACGTGATTACTTGTTTTATTTTGTTATTTAATTTTACAATCTTGGGTGTATTGTCAGTGTTTGGGGGTGGGATACCGATTTTTTTGAGGCAAGGATATATGGTAGCATTAGGGATATTCGTGGCAATTTGGTTTACTAAGTTACCAGAGTGGACTACATGGGTTTTGCTGGTGGCATTGGCGGTGTATGATTTGGTGGCAGTTTTGGCACCTGGTGGGCCGCTTAAGCTGCTGGTAGAGTTGGCCCAGAGTCGCGATGAGGATCTTCCAGCATTGGTTTATGAGGCTCGCCCAACAATTTCACAAAATACAAACAATCGGGGTCGAAGTTTTGACCTTTTGGTTGGTGGAGTTTCAGATGGGTCAGTGGAGATGCAAAGAGTCTCAAATAACAATTTGAATCAAAATGAAAGTGAAAATAGTGTGAACTCTGAATATACTGCCATTCCATTTAGGAATTTGGGGAATGTTGAAGGTGTAGGTAGTAGAGATGATTCAGAGAGGTCTCCATTGGTTGCTTTTTCTCAGGGAAGGCTTTCGTCAAGCAGCAACTTATCAGAGTATTCAACAATGGTTAGTAATCAGGAGTCTGAAATTGCTATTGATGAGGAAAGATCTCCTCTTGTTGATTTACTGGGATCAGGGAATGAGAGGGATCAAGTAAGGAGGGATGCTTCTGAAAACTCTCTGTTTACAAGTCCAGGTGTTAAACTTGGTCTTGGGGATTTTATTTTCTACAGTGTTCTTGTGGGTAGGGCTGCAATGTATGATCTCATGACAGTATATGCATGTTACCTCGCAATTATCTCGGGACTTAGCTGCACTCTTATTTTGTTGTCGGTGTATCGCCAAGCCTTACCAGCTCTCCCTATTTCGATTATTTTTGGTGTTGTATTTTATTTCTTGACTCGGTTATTGATGGAACCTTTTATTGTTGGGACAGCAACAAATCTGATGATGTTCTGATCCTCCGTTTGTCATGAGAGATGAGAAGAGGATTTTTACTCTGTTCAGAGAAAAACTGATGTTTTTAGGTGCAAATTGTGTACAATATGGTTAGTATTGCTTACAGAATTCTCTCCACCATGTACTCATGCAATTTTCTCTCGATTGAAGTCTGTAATTGGCTAATACAACAATCTCAAGATAAACTTAATGTAACTTGACTGACCTTTTGGGTTTTAGCTTTATAGAATTTGAGACGAACTTCTCATGCTGAAGCTTGTTTATATTGTTGTCTTCACTTACCTTCTAAGATTCTTAGCTGGGACATTCCAAAATTCCAACATGCAGTTGAACCCGTGCGCCTGTCCACAAAATCACAAATAAATATTCCGTTATGTGTGCTTCTATTAGGTCAATAAACTACAGTTGTATATCTTTGCTCTCAACTGAAATGAAGGGGTATTTGAATTTGATGATGTTAGTTGTGGTTCTTAATGTTTAAAGTTGTGTTTCCTGTTAGATTCATGTAATGATGATTAGGTTCATGAAATAGGCTGAACTGAAGATTGTTTGGTGTTATTGTGTTATTTGGCTAGATAATCTTAAGAGTGTGGAGGCTTGGCAAGGCTGCATGAGTTCGTTTTACTCGGCTTCCTTTGTTAATTATCTACCTTCCCCTTTATTATATTTGCAGGGACTAGTAGAAATAGCAGGTGGATATGAATTCACTTGGCAAAACTTTTAGTGGGTGCTTATAACTTTTGTACTGTTATTACTTTCTTGCGTGTAATTTTATGATTGTGCAGTGGGTCAAAAATATCTGGAAAAAGAAGAAAGAAAAACAATCTTTGATTCATACTTTACAAATTTTACTAGTTCACAATGGCCTCAGATGTAGAAATGGCTACATATGCTTACCCTGTCAGTCCCCGTCTTACAAACCATTGGAATGGCTATCGAAGTCATCAGTAGGGTTTTGTTTCTGGATCAAGTTGGTAGTACTAGTTTTTTAGGCAACGGGAGCGGAGCGGAGGTTCCATCTTTAGACTTGGGATGCTCTTCAATGGTGAGTTTGTGTTTGTTTATTGAAAGCTGATCTTAGTGTGATTATCTATTTTAGCATGTTACATTGTGCATGTAATTAAGTCTTCTATTACTTGCAGTGAGAGTGGCTTGTGTAGTGTACATTTCCTTTCATTCTCTTTTCTTTGGGCTCTAACCTAATTCCTACGTTGACTATAGTACTAACCATCCAATTGTATTGATAAAAACAAGCGAGATAATTAAAAGATGGTAGTCGCAAGTTTAACTTGAAAAAATCAATTAAATTGAATCGGTTTGGTTTTATATAGGTTTTGTTGGATTCATTTTTTTTTTTTGAAAAAAAAAAACTTCATTGAGTTAAAAAAATCGATTAATTTGAATCAATTTTATTTATATAGATTTAATTTGATTTGATTTCTCTTTTGAAATTTTTTTTGAAGAGTTTGGTTTGGTTTTTTATGAAAAATTAGTTTAACCGAATTGAATTAAATTAATTTTAAACCAAGCTAAAATAGTTCATATCTATTTAAATTTATTATTTATATTAAAATACATAAGAATCTAGAATATTATTGTTTATATGAAAAAATATTTAAAAATATTTTAAACATTTAATTTTTTAAAAAATTTAATTTAATTGTATCAAATTTTAATCAAACCAATTCGATTTGACTTGATTAAATTTTATTATTTAATTTAATTTTTTATAAAATTAATTTTTTAAATTTTTTAATTTGAACAATTTGGTTTGATTTGAACCAATTTCTTACTCTACCAAATTGAAATTTTGACCAAAAAAAGGCATTTAAGTGACCTATGGCATCATTCCATGATGGTGGATGTCAAGTTCCCGACAGTAATCCTATAATTTTTTTTAGTATTTGAAAAAAATTATGTTAGTGAGATTCAAATTGCATTAGTTACTCTTATATTTAAAAAATTATTTAGAAAAAAAATAAATTTTATTTTTTTTCTTCATGTCTGAAGAAAAAAAACAGGAAAATAAATTTACTTTCACTCTTTTAATAGATAAGTATCAAGAGTAAAAATATAAATTTATTACAGTTTCCTTTAATTATTGTAATTTCTCTCTATTTTGAGAGGAATAAGATTTATTTTCCTTTCTTCTTTATTTTTTTTTTATTTTCAAATAATGAAAAATTACAATTATTTTTTATTTTTTTCTTTTATTTTATCTTATTTCAAACAAAGGATAAAACTGTCATAAAAAATGAAAATTATACAAAATATTTTTTCTTTTTCCTTTTACTAGAAAGTTAAATACAAGACATTTTCATATCCAAGCGATGAATAATAATTATTAGTAGTGTCACAAATTAGTAATCGATATTTAATTTAATAATAAATAATAATTTTTATCTAATTTAATTATGAACTATATTAACTACAATATTACAGTGTTACGACGTAAAGGAAATTGTAATTCTCATATTAATTTAGTTCGTTAAACACGTTTAACTCCGATAGGGCCCACTAGACTAAAAACTCCAATATGGTAAGACTCCTCCCATGGACGTCTATGCATCAGAATAAGAAAAATGATTTATTTATGGCATTACTGAGCAAAAAAGGATGCCCAAATTGCAGGGGCCCACCATGCTGACATTTTTGACAAAGATGAAAAAAAAATAACAATACTACATAAATTGCACGTGTTTAATAAGATTAGGAAATTACTTCTTTAACCACTTAAATCTTTGGTTTCAAATTTTTTTAATATAATTTTTTTGCCTCTTAGGAATTTGATTGTTTATCAAACATCATTATTAAAAATATTTATAATTTCATCAAATTGTATAAGAAAAGCATAAAAATTATAACATCTTCCATATTTTATTTGACATTTATTTTGTAAATAATAGTATCAGATTTCATAATTTTACCGATATTATTATTTTTATACTATTAAACTAAAATTATCAAATATCTATCTTTATTTCTATTGTTATTTTCATTATTATTAAAACTATATTTGAAATATACTTTGAGATTATAGGCAAAAAGCAACAATTTGAATTTTTGTTATGATATTTATTTATAATTATTTTGGTAGTTCATCTAACTTTATTTTTAAATTTTTTATAATTAACATATTGTCTATGATCTTTATCAACAATAAAGACCAATAATGAGTGTTAGTGACTAAGAATAATTGATGATAATAAGTAACTTAGTAAATATATATTTATAAGATTAATTTTTCATTTTTCTGAATTTATTAAAATAAAAAAATCATAAGTTGATTTAATTTTCATTTAATTATAAAAATATTTTTTATTAATTAAAAATTTTAAATATATTAAATATTAAAAATATAAAAAATTATTAAAAAATTTTTGAATGCCTTTAATTTTTCAATTCCACTTAAATTAATTCCTAACAATTGAATAGAACCGACCATTGACCATCCTATTCACAATTAGCCTAATTCATTAGTTTTTTTTTTTAAAACGAAAATAATTAATTAGTTAGAATGGCATATTGACACCATTTTTTACGGGTGAGTTTGATATTGCTATTATTAATAGTAATTTTTAAATTTTAATTTTTTTAAATAATTATAAATATTTTAATATAATTTTTATGAATAACAAATTAATTTTAAAACAAATAAAATCAAAATTTAAAAATATTCAACGTTACTTGTTCAACTTAAGGTTTTGCATGGAAGTTTTAAAAATAATAAAAAGAAAATTAAAAAAGATAAAGAATCTAATAAAATGAAAAATAATGAATGTTCATTACTTTTATTTTATTTGAAAGTTTTTAAAAAATAGTAATATTAAAAAAATAATAATATTAATTTTATTTGAGAGTTTTAAAATATGAGTGAAATTAATTAAAAAAATTAAATTAATAATTATATTTAAAGTATAAAATATTATCATAAAATATTTAATAATTATCAAAATACTTCACTTATATTTATCTTATTAAATATTTTATTTTTAATTTTTTTCATTTTATTATCTATGAAAATAAAAAAAATAAGCTTAAAAAATTAAAAATATAAAGAATTATATTCATTAAAATTATTCTTTTTAATAAAATTAATCATTTACGTCCATTTTTATTCTATCTTTCAACCCTATCTGCCATTTTGTTGAAGGGAAAATTCGTACAGAGAACTTCTAATCAAGTGCCCAACCAAACTCAGAGAAGCGCAAACTGGTAAAAGAAAGAATGGCAGGTCTACCGGACGAGCAATGGAGGCAAATCCTAGAATTCGGAATCCGAAACTCCAAATTCAGCTACCAAGATCTTTGCCGCATCTCCATCTCCTGCACTCGCCTCCACCGTTTATCTAGTGAGGACTTCCTCTGGTCTCACCTCCTCTCCTCCGATTTGCCCCAACACCAAAACCCTAACCCTAACCACTTTGATTCCGACAAATCCACCTACAAATTCAGGTTTTATAATGAAATGTTCATTTTTTTAAAGGTTTTGATGTTTCGATTTGATGTTTATATTGTTGAAGATTGGATTTTTAGGTTCGAGAAGGAGAAGGAGAGGAAGATGGCGGCGCATAGAAGGGCGGTGATTAGGAAGGAGGCTGAAATTATGGACCGACAAAGGAAAATAAGGGATATTGAGACTCAGTTGCGTCAGGAAACGGACAAAATGAGAGCTGCCGCTGTTGAATTGTCGAATTTGCACAAGGTCAGGTAATTTCATTGTGTTGTGAACTTATGTGCATATTATGCATGTGGGTATGTAGTAAATTTTTTTGTCTTGGAAAATTTAGAACTATGGAGATTTGAAGTTTAAATCTTTTTAATCTTTTGAATGGTTTAGTGTTATTAGTAGCCTAAATTATCTATTGGATACTTTGGAAAAGGGAAAGAATAATCAGGATTCCGAAGTTTCTTTTTTGTGTGTAACAATCAAACAGTAAAAAATTTACAAAGAAAGAAGCTGAATTGTACTTTTATGTTAATGGGGAAGAAAATTAATTTGATGAGGTGAAAAGTTGCTATTTGTCTTTTTCCATATTGGAAATTTTTGTTTTTGGTGAGGAGATATGTGATTTTTGAATTGCATGTTTGAGGTTTGTTGAGATTTCTTATAAGTTCCTTGGCTTGGATTTCTTTTTGATTCTTTTACTCTCTTGGATGGAATCTTGAGATTGTTTCAGGCAAGCTTCTGTGGCTTTAAATGTGTGGCAACCAGAGGTGGTTAGGAGTAGGCAAAAGCAAATAGTGGAGCAGTGCGTTGTTTCTGTTGAATCTCGAGTTCATTTGCTTGAGACGGAGCTTAAGCTTTGCAAGCAACAAATAACAGGGTTCAATAAGGCCTATGTAAGTTTTGACATCTTATTATGTCAAGTCCAACAGATTATCAAATTTTTTAGATCGTTATAAAGAGTGATATGCTTATGCAATATAATTTCTTCGCAGAGAGGTGAGAAGCAGAGGCTTGAGACAGCAAAGGAAGAATTGGCATCATTGAAGTATCACCCTTTACAGGATTATGGGTCAATGAGTAGCACAAGCCGGGGTAATGAATGGAACAAAAAGAGGAAGAAGTTAGATGTGTCCCCTGTAAGGTTCTCAGTTCTTGCTATTTTAATATCCAATAACAATACTTGCCACTCTTAAAGATGAATGACTGTGGAGCATTTGGCTTTCGTTTTTATTCCTTTGGTAGCTCATATTAGTGGAGTTCATAGATTGGCTTTAGCTTTTTTCCTCCTAGTTAACAACATTCTTGTCTTTGTTCTCACGTATGGAGTCTGTCAGTGAATTTAACTTGCGTATCGCAGCCTAATGCACCATGTACCTCAATCCATGCTGCTATTCTTGGTCCCTTAACTAGAATGATCTTATTTGTTTTTTATGCTGAACTGACTAACATTACCTCCTGACAATGTAATGTTTGGATCCATGTCTTATGAGCCAACCATAATGAGATGATACTGAACGACTTTGCAACGTCTTTCAATATATTGTACATTTTCCACTCATCGTACTGCTAATATTCTGCAATTCCACGTCTGGGCACGTCTTTTCTTCCGGATAGGACTATGTTGCAAGACAAGTACTGAATGGCCTGCTACTTGTCCTTACAGTTCCTGGAAAACAAGGTCAAACATCATGATCGAATATCAAGGAAGAACTAGTGAACTGGCTGACTCTGCCACTGCTTTTCTCTTGTTGGTGCATCTTACTGGACCTGTCTTTACATGCCATACACAAGCTCTGCGACAACCAATGTTCAATAGAAAGGCGTTCACAATCCATGAGTATGAAACAGTATAGCCAATCGCGTAGTGGGAGCCAAAATGTTGTAAAGGTTACATATTGTTGTCATTTTTCATGTACAAATAAGTTGTAAGCTTTGCTTTTAAAATTAGTATGAAGAAACCCACTCATGGTTTCCTCATCTCCAAGAACTTGTGGAGATTTATGCATTATAGGGATGGGTAAGGCAATGAAATTGAAGATTTTTTTTTTTTTTTTTTTTTTTTTTGAAACGGAAAAGGTATATCAATGAGATTTGTCAATCAAAAAGCATGTCTCTCTATCCCCACTTCGTCTTGTGGATCAGCTGAATTCCAAAGTCAACGCTCAGAACTAATAAGTTGACGCGCGGTGGCAACGTTTTTTGGTTGTCTTGAGCCTGTGTCGGTCACTAGATCAGACAGTTGTCTGCTGGATAGCGTAGCTCTTGGAGCTATCAACTTCCACATTGGCACTGAAGTGTTGTACGAAGTGGACTTGTCTCCAAGGGATACTTGAGTGGTCATTATATAAATGGAAGATTATATCATTATTAATTATTTATTTTTATAAATTATTATATATGTTAAAAAAAGATTATTATAAAGGAGAAAAATAATAAAATTAAAAAAAATTAATTAATGTTCATAAATAACTGTAAAATGTCAAGTATTATAAGACAAAAATTTCTCTCTAAAACTAACTATAATTTGGGATGAAGCGATTAATTAACAATTTGAAAGCATCTTTATTTTGCATCAACTTAATCACTCTGTTGGAGTAAATTCTTTCTTGATTTTTTTCCTCAATGACTATGCACATCTTGAACTTTCGGCGACGAATGTTTTCAATGAGGACACGTTCCCATTTTTGTTCTAGGCCTAACAAAAATCATGAATTTTCGCATTTGCTTTTATTTTTTACCAATTCAAACAAATTATAGACGTTAGAGCAGATGAATTATTAGTTATAAATTGATTTTTTACGTTTAAACTTAATCAAGAATTGCACGACCCACAGGCATAATGTGCTTACTTCACTAACTATGAGTTCAGTGTTGAAGAAAAAAAGATCAAAAAAAGGGGGAAAATCTATTATAGAGTGGAAAAATAAGTTAATAAGGGTGGTAGAGCAGTAGAAACAAAATGTAAATAATGGTTAATTGATTTAATTATATTTCAGAGTTTTTAAAAAATAGACAATTAGTGAATGCAAATTTAAAAATTTTTCATTTTCATTTGTTAGTTTTAATTTGAAGTTTAAGAAAAATGAATATTTAGATATTAAAGCATGTAAATATTTAATCTTTATTAATTTTCATTTATATTATAAAAAACTTACAACCAAGGTTAATTAGTTAGTTTTCCTTTATATTACTCTTTGATTTCTTCTAACTTGAAAGTATTATAAATTGATCAAAGAGTTGGATACATGAAACTGTTATTTAGTCCATAACTATAGCTGAACTTATTATTAAAGTCTAGTTTAATTTAAAGGGACTCAATTTCAGGAACATGATATTTTATAGTTTTTTTAAAAAAATAAATCTTTTTTGTGTTTGATTCACATATTTTTTATTTAGAAAAATATAATAATGTATAAATAAATATTATAATATAAATAAATAATCAATTTCTTATATTTAATTCACCTATCAACTTTCAAATAAGTCTATTATAAAATATTATATTATCTCTAATTTATTAACATAAATCCTTTTAAGAAAATAGTTATAAAATATATTAAATAATCTCTCAATTTTCTCAAGGAAATTGCATTTACTAACCATTTTCTAAATAAGTTATATTCTTTTATCAAGAATATAAATGATTTAAGAAAACGGAAATGGCTGAATTTGGCCCCTAATGTTTCAATATAGGTACAGATTGGCCCTCAATGTGTGTATATATATGTGTGTGTACACATGAGCACAAAATCTCACCAAATCAAGTTATCGATCCCCTGTTGAAACGGAATTGCAGTTCGAATTATTATTTCGTTAAGTCGCTAATGTGGGCTATTTTATTCTTACGTCATCTTCAACTCATGCACAATATATCCTTAAACCCATTTTGAGGAAAAAAGATCCTTAATTCTTTCGAAATCATAAAAAAAGAGGCTTCGTCTTCTTCAACCTCAAAACGACATTTGCTTTGGTCATTGAACTTATCCATATTTTTATTGTTTGCTTCTTTTTCAACCTCAAACTAAAAATGTATACTCCAAGAAATTTAGACACTGGAAGAAAATTAATGGATATTTGCTATTTAGAAGATATTGAAGTAAAGAATTGTTATTTTGCTATAATACCCATTTTCCATTTTCTCTTGAGGATTAAAGCTTTCTGTATACCTCTCGCTTGCCATATTTTCGAGGTTCACATCTATACCCCTCCTAAGCCCTTCTCCTTCTCTTCTTCAGTCGAATCATTTGTCTTCTCTTCTCTATAGGACATCCCCTTTATAACCCAAAATCCAGATGAAGCCCACCTCCTCTTAGTCCCATTCCCCTCCGATCTTCCCACGCCCCCATCTCTCGCTTAATCAAAGACCTTCGCATGGAGCTCCCCTACTGAACCACACTCTCGGTGCCGGCCATTTCTATGTCTCCTCCGTCGGCCTCCGCTTTGAATCCAATCGGAATCTCGTCGAGCTCAAGAAGAACTTCGTTCGGCTCTCCTGCTTCCCTTCTCGCCATGGTAACTTTGTTCCTCACAAGCATATCTCATTTTGCTTGTTTGATAATATTTTCGGGGTAGGAGAGGCTTCGAAGTTAGGATGCGTGCCTGTGGTGATTACACACCGTCCAATGCAGGACTTGTCGTTGATGGACGTCGTGAGGTGGTTGGAGTTGTAGGGTCCAGTCAGGGGGTGAAGAGTGTGGTGGATCGCAGATGTGGTGCGTGCAAAGGCCTGAGGAGATTGGGAGTAGTGGCGAGTCAGCATTTTGTATGAAATCGACGACCGGAGCCGTACGATGCGTTTTATATCAGCTTTGGGTCAGGCGCCTTACTATTAGATATACTGAAATTACTAAGTTAGCTGTGTTTTTAACGGAAGTTGTATCCGTTGTGGGCTTCATTTGGACAGGGCCCAAAAAGTTTGTATTTATAGGGACAAAAACCATAAAGGGCTAATCTGTACCCATGATAAACCATTGGGGGCTAAATTAAGTCTCTTCCCTTAAGAAAATTATAAATTCTCTTAAAATTTCAATAAATCACACTTATAATTTACATTTTACTAAAAATTACTCTCTTTTATCCAACTTCATTCAAAACAATCAGTACCCATCTAATTAATACTAGCATTTCTTTTTCCCTTTCCTGTCAAACATTAGCAATGATAGGTAGTTTTATTTACTTTTTAAGTTTCACCAATGACAATCTCTTCTTTTAATACTATGGATAATTTTTACTTTGTAGTACTATCTCTTGCAGTAATTGAGAATTTTTATCTCTACCGCAAAAACACTGCGAGCAAATCCTCTGCATCTCAAATATTAGTGTTCACTACTTGGTATTGGCTATTTATTCATTAAGTATATGTCCGAGATTGAGACATTGTAAATTAAGAACTCTCAAGTTGGATTTTTAGTAATATAATTATGAAATTATTGTGGCATTATGATATCAATGTAAAGTGTTCTTGCTCACTCTACTTCCTAATAAACTTTGGACTTTATTTAATTTTATATATATATATATATATATATATATATATATATATATATATATATATATATATATATATATATCTTAGAAAACAGAAAAATCAAACATAGTATAAATAAATTGAATGATAATGCGATTAATTTCACCCATCGTCCATGAACTTACCACTTATAACGGTATTGTCTCTAATTGAAATTTTATAACATAAATATACTTGAATTTATAGTTAATGAATAAGAATATCAATTGAGATTTTATAACACAAATATACTTAAATTTATAGTTAATGAATAAAATATCTTTTTGACCATTTTAATTGATCGAAAATGTGATTAAGATGCCATTTCAACATGAAAGTCATGAACGAGTAACACATGATCACTTATCTTTTCTCTTCTTTATCCTTTTTTCCATATATGTTAAAAGAAAAAAACAACGATTTCTCCAAGTGCTAGGAAAAGATTAGAAAAAGAGAGAATAAATAACTATATAGGAAAAGATTAGAAATAGAGAGAATAAATAACTACATATCACTTATTCATAGCTTCTATGTTCAAAGTAGCTCCTAATTAGCTTCCTGATAAAAATAATATTCTTATTCATTAACTGTAAATTTAGGTATATTTGCGTTATAAAATTCCATTTAAAAACAACACTGTTATAAACTATAAGTTCAGAGACAACAAATGAAACAAAGCCGAGAAAATAAGAAGCATTCCTAAGACTTTATAGCCCACTATGAAAGGGTGGCCTCCAAATTAGCAATAGTTTGCAAATTAGATTAAATTTATTGGTTTAGCCAATTAAATTGTGAATCGATCATTAATATAATTTAATCCAATATATATAATTAATTAGACAAAATAGTTTGAATGAAAAATGGATCAAAACTGACGAACTAATTAGATAAAACTGAACTTTTAGCTAATTTTATATTTTTAGTGAAAATATTTTATTTTAGGTATATTTGCATTATAAATGGAATAAATATTTTTTTATTTTTTAATTATATTGCTTTATACATTTTCTTTAGTGGAAATTACTATATACACGCACAAAATTAAGTATCATTACTAAAATTAAATATTTTCTCATATTATTTATTTAATTTTAAGTCTAATTAGATATAAATGAATTTAAAAGTTGCTTTGCTTAATTATTGTAATAATTATAGCCATAAATATGATAAAGGATATAAAAAAATCTACTAAAATAATATTTAAATAAACTTTTCTTCATTTTACCCATTAGTTATTTTTCTTAATTTCTTTAATTGTTACGATAGTAATGAACCAAAATTATTCCTTCTAATGGTCACCATAATTCAAGATTCTTTCTCGTGTTAACTTTTAATTTTATATAATATTTGAATTAATATTAAATGTATTTTATATTTTATTTAAAAACTATGTTTTAATAACATATCAAAACAGTTGATCAGATAGAGCAAATTGGAAAACAATGAGAAGATTAATTTAACTTCTAATATGATTTTATAAACAATGCAAATTACTGTTTATATATATATATATATATATATATATATATATATATATATATATATATATATATATATATAATTCAAAGTTAATTGGTGTATATCTTATCACTTGTAATTCATAACCTATATATAGATTTCCCCCTTTTTTTATAAATCTTTTAATGCCTTTTTGGTTGTTCATTGATATTCAATGATTGAGTATTCAAATGCTAAAAAAAAATATTTGATAAATATCAATAATCAATATTTCAATTTAAAAATCACATTCAATATTTAGAAAATATAATTAAATATTGAAAGCTAATTTTTCTAGCACTTGAATATAAAAATTGACATTTAGATTTTTTTAGTATTAATATTATATTTATCATAATTTACTATTATACAAATTAATATTTTTACAAAATTAATTAAACTATAAAACTAATTATTTTCTGTTATTTTATAATATAATTGCATATTCAATTGTTAAATTACTAAATATTTATATTTATTGATTGTTATAGTTGATTGTTGATTGCTAATCACTAATAATTGACCATTACTACTAAATCAAATGGACCCTTTTTTTCTATTTAATGAAGAGCTTTCTCAGTGTAAGATGTGCTTATAACTTATGGAGGAAAACAAGATTGAGTATAATTGTTTAGAGCTACATTAATATGTCCATTCTGATAGTTAAGCCAATTAAAAATGAAAATGGAAGATTTTAATGAAAGATAATAAGGTAATAACCGAAAAAGTTAGTTGGTTATTCCTTATTAAAGTGAGTCATATATGGAGTTGCATATTAATCACTCTTTGATTAATGGGCGAGTTTCCTGTTAAAAAAAAATATTAAGTGATTAGGAATGACAAGAAAATAGTGCTAAAAGACGGCTCTGTCTCTTGCAAAGGGAAAAATCTTTTCCTGCCTCTGCCTCCATAACGATCCCATCTTTCATTAATAGTATGCAACTCTCTATTAAGAAATCTTAAATAACTATAGGGTTTCTTTCAAAATAATAATAATAACTATAGGTTTAATAACGGGGAATTTAATTATGTTGTTGATATATATATATATATATATATATATATATATATATATATATATATATATATATATATATATATATATATATATTTTTTTTGTAAAAAAAAAAAAATAACAAAAAAAAAAAAAGATAAAGATAT
>CATIWR010214164.1:0-24926 GCA_949677035.1 Omphalea diandra | reverse complement strand
AGAAGATGAGGACGTGAAGTCCTTCGAGGAGGAGAGACGAATGGAGGGCAGAAAAATTAGCATCAACAGCATGCCCCATTGTGATTACAGCATTGATTCTGGCGAAGGCATCCTTGAGAATCCCAGAAGCATCAGTGAAGTTAGTGATGAGCTGAAAATCTTGAGCGAGGAAAAGCATCCCTTTCCCATTGCTAACCGATTTGGGCATAGGCCATATGTTGAAGTCGTGAGCATCTGCATTTGAAGGCCCTTCACTTCCAACTACTATCCCAAGTAACAACAATACCACAGCCACTGTCTGCAATTGATGAAGCCTCATCATCAGCTCTACCATCTTCTTCTTGTTGTTCATGAGCAAGCAGGAGCTATATCTATAAATATATCATAAAAAAGGAAGAAACTTAAAAAAAAAAAAAAAAGAATCTGAGGCGGATTAAGAAAAGGACAAGAGGAATGTGGTGTTAGGCATATGAAATCTAAATTAGTAAATGTTAATAATGATTGAATGATAATAAATAACTATGGAAGACACAGATAAAAATAATAACAATAATAATAATACAAAAAATAATCCTTTTTTCTTTCCTTCTCTTACATTTGAGTCAGTGGTCATGGATAAACACCTGGCTTAATTGTAGGAGTGAGTGCGTGGGGCACCTATCCTTTCTGTCCCTCTGTCTTTTCTTTAAAAAAAAAAAAGAAAAATGTTTGGTGTTTTTTGTTGGCTTATTAAAGTATTATATTACAGTCTCAGATGAGGATGGAGGCACTTGGATACATGCCACATTGTCAAAACCACCGCCGTCCATTTTTATACAGTCTTGTGATTTGTGAAGTAAAAGAGAGTGGAATGCAACAGAAAGCCACACACAAAGCCATGGCAATAATAAATTAGAGAGGAAAAAAAAAAAGGGTATCCCTTGACTTTCACGTGCCTGTGCAATCCTCTTATTCTGCTGCATCACATGGCAATCTCAATTTTGTTTGTTTTTGCCAAGTTTCAATTTTCTCTTGCTCTTATCTCATCCAAACACCAAATTTTGTCTTGATGATACTCAGATGTTGGGGAAACGAAAGGTTCTTTGACTACAGGAAAGTGGCGTCCCAAATCAATGACTTTTTGGAGATTTTAGTTTGGTCTTTACAATGAAGTTTCTGGTTTCCATCTTCTGGCCGTCTCTTTCTTAATTTCTCCTCTGTTTGAAGGGCTTTAATCATGAGTTTTTTTTTTATGCCAAAAAAAGAGTAGACAAATTGAGAAATGTGTACAAAAAATCTGGGTGCAGAGTTGATTTGATTTGAGGGAAGCGCGATTAAATAGCATTGTCTGTCTGTCCCTCAACTTATTCGTTTGTTTGTTTCATGTTAGTTAGTTATTACTTTGAAATTGGGCTGGATTTTTGTTTTGGGAGGTGGGCTACATTATCCTTTAGGCCCATATAATAATTTGCTAATTAATAATATTACAGTTACAGCTGAAAGATTGGCATCGGACACGGACATTGGATTTGGAAGTAAATGGGATTTTCCTTTCCATTCTATTGTTCGAATAAAGTCCAACTATGAGGAAGAAGTTGTGGGCTAACAACAAATGGTTGACCCAAAAAAATGCATTGTTTTGTTTTTCCATGAAGCAAGCTTTTCCTTTTTAAAGCCCATTCATGTCAATTCAATTTCATTGCTAAACCGTAATTCTTTGCTTTTTTTGGGACGCCATCTCCATAGAGAAACAACACAATACCAGACGGAAGGGCTTATAATAGAATGGAAGTTGAGACAACTTTCCATTTTCATTAATCATACATACTACTAAACGTATTTTCACTTTTGCCATTGCTACTAGACGGAGTCCTCGATTGAGGTTTTTCCTTTTTTTTTTTTTTTTTGGTCTACCAACACTTTTTAGTTTATTAACACCCAGCAGTTTTTATCTCCTTCCTCTCCATTTCCTCTCTCTCTCTCTCTCTCTCTCCCGCTGGGATTTCTGCATTTATTAGCATAGCAGTAACTGCAAATGGACATAAACGACGACGTTTTATTCTCCTCCTCATACACCAACACTGACCACCACCGTGATTCTCCCGTCCCTAAAATCTTCGACCGCTACCTGTCGTCTTCACCCTCTTCCTCCGATGACGACGATTCCAATTCCTCTATTCACACTACAAGCAAACGCCTCGATTACATGATCCAATTCCTCGACCGCAAGCTCTCCGCTCATAACAATGTCTCTGATTGCAGAAACAAGCCATCCGCTTTGCCCGAGTTCGTTGCTAAAGGCGCTGGAACCGGAATTTTCAAACTTCCTCTTCGCAGAGCCCTCCATCCTAACCGCCCACCTAGTCTGGAGGTCCGGCCCCACCCCTTGAGGGAATCTCAAATCGCTTGTTTTCTGAGAACAATCACCATCACGGACAGTCAATTATGGGGCGGGACCGAGAACGGATCACTTCAGCTTTGGGAATTCAAGGATTTCTATGGAGGATGCGACGACACTGCGCCGTATAAGGAATCCGTGCCTGTGGGCTCTGCGGTCATGTGTATGGTCGCCGATGAGGCAAGCCGAGTGGTTTGGAGTGGGCATAGGGATGGAAGGATAAGGTGTTGGAGAACGAATTCCAGTTCCTACGGATTTAGGGAAGTATTGTCTTGGGTTGCTCATCGCGGTCCTCTTCTCTCCCTACTCATCACTTCTTATGGTCAGCCTTAGTCTTTCCACTTCTCTTCCCATTTGCTTCTTCACTCTGCGTTTCTATTATTATGTTAAAACATGATCCTATCCTATTATTAGACTCTGAATCTTTGTTTTACCCTGTCAAAATTCTTATCCTATTCTTAATTAATAAGTGAATGATTAGAGCATGCGTGTTAGTTCTTTTATTTCGATTTATCTTTCTCGTCATGCCCCGTGTTAAATTTTCTTATTCTTTTCATTTCGACCATATTATTGTGCAACTGCTCATGCCATGTGTCCTGCCCTTAACAAATAGAAATTATTTGAATAGCATAAATAAAAGGAAAAACTAGCTACAAAATGTTCTTTTGATCCAAAATGTTAATGCAGCAAGATGGATCTTAAAATTTTCTGTGCCTTTTCCCCCCTCATTTTGTTTCTCTTTGGTCTAGGAGATTTATGGTCCGGTTCTGAAGGTGGTTCTATCAAGATATGGCCATGGGAGGCTATTGAAAAATCGTTTTCTTTCCTAGACGGGGAAAGACATATGGCTGCCTTGTTAATTGAGAGGTCCTATATCGACCCTAGAAGCCAAAACTTTGTCAATGGCTTTTCCAATGCGCTAACTTCTGATATTAGATACTTATTATCTGATAATTCAAGAGCAAAAGTATGGAGTGCTAGTTATTCGTCATTTGCATTGTGGTATGTCTTCGATTTAATTATGCTGCTTTTATACTGTTGTTGCTATTGCATTGACTCTTAAGAGGTTTTTTCTTTGTACTTTTCAATTAAAGTAATTACAAATATATAAAATTCTAAATATTAACTGATGGGATTTGTATACAGGAACTTTAATCTGAGCGTGAATAATTTGTGTGCTAAATTTGATTTTATCTTCTAGAATCTGCATTATGTCTGCATATTTTAAGTCTTAGAAGGTAGTTGAACACAATATATCTTTGACAGCAGCTAAATATCAAGATTTATTTACCCTATTAAGATAAAGGATTGCTACATGCTGCAACTTTTACAAAATAAATTTTTAATTTTATCCATGCACTCACACACACTCGTGTGCATGTGTGATGTGTGTGAGAGAGGAGAAAAACAAGATGAAGAAGTGGAATCTGTTAGAAAGAGATGAGTAATTTATAGGAGGAAAAAGTACCCTCTTAATAAATGAACTGCCAATTAATAAAAAGAAAATATAGTACAATGGAGCCTTTTAAAAATGCTGAGTATCGGCCAAGGGCACCCCTTGGAATAGTGTGTCAAATTTGATTAGTGGTCAACAAGTCAGTGAGCACTTCAGCTTGAGCTTGAAAATTTTCAGGTGCCCATTATGGGCATTATACCCTTTTGTAGTGAGCAAGGCAGTTCTCACAATTTTATATCTGAAATGAATTGGATTTTAATGAAATTGATTTTCTTAGGCGTCAAAAAAAGAGGAATGAGAATTGAAGCAAATACACAGCTCCTTTCATATATTCTGGTCTCATCTATGGTCATTTAAGTAGACAAGATCCTAATCATCTGTCCTTTTTGGCTAATTTAGTGGAAGGACAAATGGAAGGGCTTTCTCTGTTCTTATAGATAGCTGGATTAAAAGCTTAAAACTGGTTCTGGGGAAACTAGTTTGTTGATGTTCTTTTCTGTATTAGATGTTGTAGATTTCTAATGTTGTATGACTATATATTGGACTAATCTTACTTAATTTGCACCTGGTCTGTGCCCTTGATGATTGTGAGAAACAAAATGACATGATTGTGCTGAGTTCTATTTGACAGGGATGCTCGTACACGGGAGTTGCTGAAAGTATTCAATGTAGATGGGCAGATTGAAAGAATGGACATGTTAGCTGGACAGGATTTTACTGTTGAAGATGATATCAAGATGAAAATTGTTGCCAGTTCAAAGAAAGAGAAGATTCAAGGTTCATTTGGTTTCTTTCAGCGTTCTCGTAATGCTATAATGGGAGCAGCGGATGCTGTTCGTCGAGTTGCTGCAAAAGGTGGATTTGGAGATGATAAGAGAACTGAGGCATTAATTATGACCATAGATGGAATGATCTGGACTGGTTGTTCAAATGGCTTACTAGTGCAATGGGATGGAAATGGAAATCGTTTGCAAGAATTCCAGCATCATTCTTTTGCTGTTCAATGCTTATGTACATCGGGGATGCGAATATGGGTGGGTTATGCAAGTGGTACCGTCCAGGTATTGAACTTGGAGGGTAACTTGCTTGGAGGGTGGGTAGCTCATAGCAGTCCTGTAATAAAAATGGCTGTTGGGGCTGGTTATGTTTTCACCTTGGCTAATCATGGTGGTATACGTGGATGGAGTGTCATGTCTCCTGGACTGTTTGACAACATATTGCACTCAGAACTGGCTGGCAAAGAATTCCTGTACACAAGGATAGAGAACTTGAAAATACTAGCTGGTACATGGAATGTAGCACAAGGAAGAGCGTCTCGTGACTCACTTATATCTTGGCTAGGTTCTGCAGCTGGGGATGCTGCTGGCATTGTTGTTGTTGGGTTGCAAGAAGTTGAAATGGGTGCTGGTGTTCTAGCCATGTCTGCAGCAAAAGAAACAGTAAACTTCCTTAATAAACTTTCTTGCAAAGTTTGATTTTAATGTTGCATGAAGCCTTCCCTTATAACAATTGCCTCTGTGGTGGGTAGGGTACCAAACAGAAAAGTATATACTTGCATCATTGGATTCTTGGGCTAAATTCCATAAATTTGCAAAATATTAATTAACTTTTGATGCTCTGGTCTTAAACCTGCATGGCATTGGATTTGAAAGTCAATGTTGCTAAATACCCCTTAACTCCAAATATTGGTGCTGAGCTTGGCTTTGAAATAGATTGCTGTACAATGGAACTATTGGGACTATTTTGTTCCCTGATGTACAGCATTTCATCAATCAAGAAAAATGGCAAATAATCAATTTGTGGTGACTGGTGATGACTGTTATATTAAATGATGGTTTATTGATGCTTTGAGTCGAATGAACAGTGATGCGCTGTTGTCAATGGGTGAAGAATACCCTTTGTGGCAATAAATTATAGTAACTTGAAATGTTCATTGCTTGAAAACAAAAATATAATGAAGAGGTAGAAGCAAACAATTTGCTTTCTGGGTTTGTTACTGGTTTTTCATATATCCAGTCCTCAAAACATGTAATTAAGGAACTTAGAATCTGCCATCTTGTTATATCAATTTGGAACAATGATATCAATAATTTTAGATGCTTTGCCAAAAAAATTGATGATGATGAATGAAAAACAGGTCTTACTGTGCATCTGAAAGAGCATGAAACTAATTCTACATCATTTTTGCAATTTGAAGATCTTTAAAAGATTAACAGATTTTACTTGAAGCAATAACATTGGGAAGGGACAGCACAAAGGGCCTTATGGAATTGTTATGAGAAGATCTAGATTGTATATTTGTTTCTCATAGCTCGCTAATTAATGCAGCATGATTTGTATTGTAAATCTCATATATAGCTAAGGATTTTGAGCAATTATTGCCCCATGCAGTCCGTCACAGTGTTTCAGAATTTGTTAGTGTCTGTAAATTGATTGAAAATCTCAATTGTAATTGATCTTGCCTCAAAGAAAAGAAAGGAAAGATGAATGAATGGGAAGCAATGTGTTAAACATCTTGCATCGACATCATGTCAATGGTTATTGATTATTCAGCCTCACCATTGCCAAATGTTACTTTTGCTGCTTTTTTTTTTTTTTTTATAACTATTTTTTCTTAAGTTCAGGTAGGACTTGAGGGTAGTTCTGTTGGGCAGTGGTGGCTGGATATGATAGATAGAACATTGGATGAAGGGTCAACATTTGAACGTGTTGGTTCTCGGCAATTAGCAGGCTTACTAATTGCTGTATGGTTAGTATTCTATATGGCCTTGGTTTCTATCAATAGTTTGGAATTAGGTTATCTGTTGTTAGTTATTTGGATGGTTCACTAATTGAATGATTTCATTTCAGTGATTGTAATCCATATTGAAGCCACCTTAATTGTGCTTTTCTCAATTCTCACTAAATCGGCGTCTCTAATTCATTAAAAAACATGGCTAATACGCCTATTCTTTTTTTTTTGTTCATTTTGTTGACGGCTATATCTTATCCATAGTCACTAGACTTACCAATACATTTCAAATTGATCCCATAGCTTTCATTTATAATGTAGAAATCATTGAACCGTTGTTTGACTTTGAAAAAAGTCATGATTGCAAAATTCTAAACAAATTGAGTCATAGGATTTTCTTACTTCACCTATACGTCAGAAATTCAGCAAAATCTCTATTGGAAGTTAGTAATAGTCAACTTGTTGAAGCACAAAATAAAGTGAAATGATATGTAACGAATTGAAGTGTAGTGAGTGCATTGTAATTAGTGACAAATTCAGGGACCCTGTATGGAGATTTCATTTGGAGTCAAGGCAAGGATCTGTTATTGTTAAGCTGCTTAATTGGGTTCTAACATGCACTGTATGCCTAATTCTATTTGCATTCTATGTCCTGCTATACATACACACATGCATAAACACATTTTTCTGCTATATAATATGCTCCTTTTAGTGTTGATCCTTTTCCCTTAGATCTTTTAGTCTGAGTTCTTATTGGGTATCTTGTTTCTGATTTCAGGGTTAGAAATAACCTTAAAGCTCATGTTGGGGATGTTGATGCTGCTGCAGTTCCGTGCGGCTTTGGGCGTGCAATTGGTAACAAGGTATGTACGACTTTGTTTATCTTTTGATCATTTGCGTCTATATGAAGTTTGGGAATGGAATCTCTAGTTCTATTGAGGTTTGTACTTTGTAAAAATAATCAACTCCTCAGCTTAAGTTCCAAATAGGACACAAAGTTCTTATGAATGATACGCAGCTTGATGTATTCTTTTTCTGGTTAATCTTATTATTGGTGTGGCAAATGTTGTCCGTGTAGGGTGCTGTTGGCTTGAGGATCAGAGTATATAATCGTACAATGTGCTTTGTTAATTGTCACTTTGCAGCACATTTAGAGGCAGTTAATCGCCGTAATGCTGACTTTGACCATGTATATCGAACAATGGCGTTTGGTCGAACTCTTAATCTCTTCAATACTGCTGCTGGTATGCTGCCATATCTGTTCTTGTCTTGCTCGCTTGCCTGCTCAATGTATTTATTTTGGCTCGTTTATAGATCTGGCTTGCCATTGCTCCTTTGTATTGCAGCTGGTTCCTCATCAGCTATCCAAATGCTTCGTACTTCAAATGTATGTTTTTACCTCTGGAGAAGCTATCTTGATCTTATATTGGCATTTATAGAACTGTTTCGCATGTACTTTAGTGTGATAAAGAGTTGATGAATGTACAGGTTGCAGGTGCCAACTCTGCAGAAGGAATGCCCGACTTATCTGAGGCAGACATGGTCATATTTCTTGGTGACTTTAATTATCGACTTGATGGTATCTCTTATGATGAAGCAAGGGACTTTATTTCTCAAAGATGCTTTGATTGGCTTAGAGAAAGGGATCAGCTTCGAGCAGAAATGGAAGCTGGGAATGTCTTCCAAGGAATGCGGGAAGCAGTTATTAGATTTCCTCCCACATACAAGTTTGACAAGCACCAACCTGGCTTAGCAGGTTCTAATTGTGCTGTGTTAATTGGTTAAAAATTCAGTGCTAATTTACCTATTTCAGAAGCTTTAATGACTTCATCATTTATGTCGGTCTACATCCTATGAACAAGATCAGCATGGGGTTGTTTGTAGAAATATTCTGACCAAAAGAAAAGGGAAAAGAGAAAATTGATAACTATGCTTTTATCTTGGACCCATCTTATACGAGTGATCCTACTATATATGGATCCCTTTCTGACCAGAAAAGAAATGGAAAAATGAAAATTTTTGCATGTGATTAGCCATTTAGGTACCTTTTGCCGACTCTTTTTTTTTTTTTTTTTTTTTTGGGTGTTATTAGGTATGTTAAGAAATTGTGGAGCTTTAATGAGTGTGAAACATCTTTCTGCAGGGTATGATTCAGGTGAAAAAAAGCGGGTTCCCGCCTGGTGTGATAGAATACTTTATCGTGATAGCCAGTCAGCTCAAGTGTCCGAATGCTGTTTAAACTGTCCCGTTGTCGCTGAGATTTCACAGTAAGTTTTTTTCATTAAGGTTGTTTGTTGGCACTTGGGGTTCAGATGATACCTGCTAAAGATATAAGTTGCTTTAGTTAATCTCCTGAGCCTCATCTTTTTCCAATGCCGTGCTTGTTGTGGACACTGTTAGCCGGTTTATCCACATATGCCCAATAAGTCTTTATTTTAGCACAAGTGTCTGTGTGCACCTATATGCTTGTGCAATGCCTCTAGCTTTAACTCCTCACCCCTTGACCAGGTATGATGCTTGCATGGATGTCACTGATAGCGATCATAAGCCTGTGCGCTGCATATTTAGTGTTGATATTGCACGAATTGATGAGTCAGTGAGGAGACAAGAATTTGGCGACATCATCAAAACGAATGAGGAAATCAAATGCATGCTTGAAGAGCAATGCAAGATTCCCGAAACTATTGTCAGCACAAACAATATAATCCTTCAAAACCAGGATACAACAATTCTGCGGATTACAAATAAATGTGTTAAAAGAAATGCTTTATTTGAAATTATCTGTGAAGGTCAGTCTACCATCAATGAAGATGGACAAGCATCAGATCATCATCCAAGAGGTTCCTTTGGCTTTCCTCGATGGCTTGAGGTAAACCACCCTACTTCTCATGCATAAGGTAAAAAATGCAGCTATATTACTAATCTTAGCACATGGAACTGCTAACACAAAATGATTCTTTTAATCCATTGGCTAACCTGACACTCAAGCGATATCAGCTTTATTTTTGTAAGTCTTTTGAAGATTGTGAGGACAGTAACTTTTGATCTTCTTTTTGTATTATTCTTACGAAGCATATGACCTCACATTAATGAGCCTGGCAAGTCAAATTTTGAATATAATCGTGGGGTTTCATATGAGAATTACTCTTGTTACCTTATTAGCTAATTAGCTTCTCCACTTTAGGCATTTGAAAAACATTTGTGGCTTGAACCAGGTTACTCCAGCAGTTGGTGTAATAAAACCAGATCATGTTGCGGAGGTGTCCATTCATCTTGAGGATTTCCCTACCCTGGAGGAGTTCGTCGATGGTGTCCCTCAAAACTCCTGGTGTGAAGACACTAGAGACCAGGAAGCTATATTGGTTGTCAAAGTTTATGGTGCAAATAACAAAACGGGCTCAAGAAATCATCGTATCCGTGTGCGCCACTGCTGTTCAGTGCAGACAGCAAGAAATGACCCTAAATCCAATGGCTTGAGGCAAGTCCAAGGAAATCTTCTTCACCGATCTGATTATCAACGACTTAGCGGTTCCTATGATGTGGTTGATCACCTACGCAACTTGCACAGTCCTTGACTCAAAAATGACATGGCTCAATGGCTAACACTTTGAAGGAAATATTATGTCTACTCGACCCTAGGATTCCTCTTATCTGAGCATCTTGATGTAAATAGGGAGGAGACATGTGTTCTTCGCCATGTACAATCTTCATTTATAACTTTCCATTCAGCTTTTCTAGAGCGATTATTTCCGCACATGAGTAGTTTGTGAAGCGAGTTTGAGTCCTACCTGTAATTTTTCTGGGTTGATTGTAGTTAGCGTACAGAAAAGAGATTGTATCAAGCGGCCTTATTTTTATTTTTATTTTTTTTCCTTTGGGGTGATTTTAAAGGCTTTGTTTCATAAGACACCAAAAAGACAAAATTAGGAAGTTGATGCTTATGGATATAACCATCTTGTCAATGTTTAGTGACAGCTATATGTATTTTGGATGGAAAATAACTTTTCTTATTAGTAAATTTATGTTTAAAGTGTGAGTGTGTATATAATCGTAAATAGCTTTGCGCTTTCTTCCAGTGACCATGAAATGTTAATGTGAATGTGCTTGCGATTTGCAAATGACAAGAATACATTATATATTCAGTCTTAACAAAGTAAACAATGAAACTTGCATTATTGATATGATTAGTTATCCTTGTAAACCCACATTGTCAACGCTTAACATGTGCGCTGCTGCAGTTACACCATACACACAACAGTGATGACATGAATCCCTTCAACAGCAGTAATGAAATGAAACACCCTTTAACTACACAACCCTCTACAATGAAAAGAGTGACCTTTTTTTAAAAAAAAAAAACTAAATTCTGAGGCCAAACTCTAGCAATTAAGGCGGTGTGCCCGAAATGTGCATGTGGTCGACTATTGGGGTAGGTAGTTGTTTGTCTTTTACATACCTGTACTATTTGGACGGTCGAGTAGGTGGTTGTTTTAACGCAGAATAACGTTAACATAAAGCCTCACTCTCACTGTGGCTTGTAGTATGCATTGGAGACTAGAGACAGAGAGAGAGAGAGTCTTATTGCTGTCACTTATTCTGAGAGGTAGCAGTGGAAGGTGAAGTAGTAGTAGCAGAGAACAAGCCGGCGATGTTCAAGGGTTATATATGCAGGGCTCCAATGAAGACGGACATAGAGATGAGGATTGGGACAGTAGAGCTGAAAGCGCCAAAAGGGTCAGGAGCTTTTTTAGTGAAGAATCTTTATCTGTCTTGTGATCCCTACATGAGAGGTCGCACGCGTGACTACCATGGCTCTTATATTCTTCTCCTCCCCCACCCCCCATCTGCCCAAGTATCATTACTACTTCACTCTTCTTTTACTTTTTTTTATCTTTTTTTCTCAATCTTGGAAGTTGGCAGATTATATTTTTGTGCTTTACATTATCCAAAAACAGACTTTCATTCTTCCTTCTCACCTCTTTGGGAGTCAATATCATGCTCTTGCGTGTTACTTAATGACTTTGATGAACGAACGAAGCCCCTACAAGGATTCCGTGCATCAAAGGTTGTGGATTCTGATAATCCGGACTTCAAGCCTGGGGATTGAGTTTCTGGAATGACTGGTTGGAAAGAGTACAGCTTGATTCACCATCCTCAGAAATTGAGACGAATTCAGCTGGATGATATTCCTCTCTCCTTTCACCTGGGCCTTCTTGGTATCACATTCTCTTCCTCCTATACATATATTTGCTGTTGTTCTGATAAGTCAGATATTGATTTTCTACATTCGTTTTATATATTGATTTTCTATATTCGTTTTATATTTGCCCTATACCATTGTGATCTTACAAGAGGATAACAGTTGATCTCTGTGTAGCGTAAGGATATTACTTATCCCTTAGTAGAGTTCAAATGTCGACTGCAATAATGTTGAACAAATCATTGTTAAACATTTCATTAGCAAACCAGTAACGAGTAATGAAAGGGATAATTTCATCACGAGTATTGCTCTGTGTTTTACTTTTCATTTTGTCAGTATTTGGGTGCTGCAAGCATTGGATGGGCTTTCTATCTGCTCACTGATGAGAGTGTCATAAACTTGCTTGCACTTAGGTTCTCTTTGCTCTAGAGGTCATTTCATTTCAAAGAAAATTTCTGGTGCCTGCTTATTCTGAACTTTTTTAAGATTATGAAATTGAGGTTCTCTATCTTAGCAATAGATGTATCTTGTTTTTTGATGTGTGACTCTTGTCGTCGCCCTTCTTGTGGTTTCCAACTGGACAAGTAGAGCACCTTGACCTTGATGCCCTTCACTCTGTGACAAGCAGACCAAATTGTAGTCCTCAAATAGGTAGAATGGAGGAAAAGGACTCCACCTAGCTTGGGATTATAGGTCATCACTCGAATTGAGTTTGAAAGTGGAAAGCAAATTACGGATACCATTTCGTTACATTTAGTTATCTGACGGCATAAACTTAAAGTGGAAATGCTTCTGCAGGTATGCCAGGTCTTACTGGTTATGCATGATTATATGTGGTCTGCTCTCCTAAGAAAGGAGATTATGTGTTCATCTCTGCAGCATCAGGAGCTGTTGGCCAGCTTGCTGGTCAACTTGCCAATTTACATGGCTGCTATGTAGTTGGAAGCGCTGGAACCAGCCAAAAGGTAAATTTCTTTCTGTTGCACTTCATGTTTCACCCTATTCATTGCAAGGAAGAGGATTTGTTTTTAAGACACAAGATCTTGACAATTAGAGCTGATACAAGGAAGAAATCTTAAATGGGGAATGTTAGGTTGATCTTTAGAAAAATAAGCTTGGATTTGATGAAGCTTTCAACTACAAAGAAGAGCCAAATCTGGATGCTGCTTTGAAAAGGTTAGTAGTAAGCTTGCGGACATTCAAGTTTTTCCAAGAACTTGGTTTGCTACAAGATGTCTCATAGAGCTATTTTTGATATGCCCTTTTTCTCTCACAATGATGCATCCCAATAGTCAATATTTTGAAAGTAACAAATGGAATATTCCATTTAGCAGAATCAATTGTGCTGGAGATCATTTTCAAAGTAAAAAAGATTTTGCACATTCAATTTGCATTTTGAAATTTTTGAGACTATTATTCAACAACATTTTGCATATTCAATTTGCATTTTGAAATTTTTGAAACTATTATTCAACAAAACCTTAACTTTGGTGCATTCAGTTATCAATATTTTCTTTTCATTTCATGTCATTACGTCTAACAGTTTTTTTCCCTTCTGAATTGTGTGCATGTTATGCTCAGTTAAAGACCTACTGTCATGGGTTAAGGAGAGTCTTGGAAGTTGAATTTATTGGTGAAGGATGGGATACGTTTATGCATTAGTTTTGGGGACAATGATTATTTTTCCCGGATTCACCTCATACATTCAACAGTGTAATTGATTTCTTGGGTACAGGATTGTTTGCTTGTATAAAACTTTAAGCTGAACTTCTCATATTTGACATTAAAATGAAGAAACACGAGCCATCTTGATATGTAAGCGATGCCACTGTTGACTTCTCACATGGAAACTCCACTAAAAAACTATGGTTTGCCATTTACTCGCTTTGTAAAAATTGGTTCAGCTTTAAAGGGATTTCCCCTTGTGCAAAGGCTGAGATTTTCTTTGTGATTGTCAGCAAAGGACTTTCTGCCTTATATCTCTTAATTAGATTTTGCTTTGTGGATTTTTTTTTTCTATTTTATTGAATGCCTTTAATGCCCTTTTACTTTTATATGAACGTCATTTTTCAAATTACTTGCATCAATATCCTCAATTCTTGGAACATGTTATTAATAACTACAAGCAAGGGAAGATTGTTTACATTCAAGACATGAATGAAGGATTAGAAAGTGCTCCAGCTGCTTTGGCTGGACTATTTTTGGGTAAAAATGTGGGTAAGCAAGTCATTCGTGTAGCCTATGAATGAATTTTTTTTTTTTTAAGATGAAAAAATAGCAGCAGCATATGTGAAGCTTTTAATGAGATCTAACTGCAATAATGTTGCCATGAACATGGCAAGTTCTTCATTTGAAACATGTTTGTGCACCATCTCTTCAGCATTGCAAATATTGCACTTCTGAGATTTTCCCTCATCAACCGTCTTAAAAAAAAAAAAAATTATATTCGAAGTCAAGTGCATATATCTAAGACTATGATAGAAAAATAAAATAAAATAACAAATAGGAAGTTGCTGCTGATAAGAATAGGAAAAAGATATGTCAGATATTGTCCCTATTGAACTTGGGATGAAGAACCGACATAGAGATATTTTGGCTTTGCAAGGTGAGCCACAATTGAAGTGCCGTGCGGCATAAAACAAAACTAGAGGTCAAAAAATATAATTAATTAAACACACGTGCGCGTGTGTGTATATATATATATATATATATATATACTCTTAAGATTATCTATAACAAGTGATTTTCATTTATCAAGTTTATTATAAAAATTATTTATAATAAAATTTTATTATTTATTAAATTAATATTTTAATAAATAAGTATTTAATAATTCTATGCTATTATTATATTATATTAATTAATTAAAATTATAAAATATCTAGTTAAAAAGAAAAATATAAAAAAATAAAAATATATACAATGAAATAAAAATTATTTATCTAAATTAAATAATAAAAATATAAAATAATTCAAATAATATTAATTTAAAAATTATTTATTTTGATGTTTTTATATCGAAAATAAAAAAATAAAATGAAAATTTTTTAATTATTTTTAAAAAAATTTTACCCTATAATTCACACAATCACGAATTGAGGACTAATTATAATATAGAGAAGTTTCGGCCTGAGGTACAGAGTCCGAGTTGCCAGTAATAGATAAATCGTGCAATTGGCTTTTAGCATGGTTATTAATTGATTTGTTTTGAAAGATAAAGCTGTAAATGTAATTAGATTAAGAATTTATAAATATGATTATATTTATTAATTTTATTAATGAAGTATTTAGTAAAATATATAAAATAAAAAATAATTTAGTTAATTATACCAAAATACAAGTGTAATTAACCCATATTGAAATACAGCAACAGCACGAGAAGCAAAATAACAGCATAGGCTGTTTATGGCCAGTGAAGTTGATAATACGTTGGTCATTGAAGAGCTTAAAAGTTTCCCTAAAGAATGAGAATGTATTGAGATTGGTGTGAACCTGGAATAATGAAGGGGAAAGACAGGGTCAGTCAAGTCAACGCTACAGATGCAAAATGGACCAACCACTGCATAAGCAAAGCAACCACGAAACAGGGTGGCATTGATCTCTCCTCAAGTCAAAACAGTCCATTCATTGCCACGGGAAAGACAGACCCTACTCATCCCCGGCTCTTGTATGTGAATGTTCGAAAATTCTAAGTTCATCAGTTTGTATGCATCTTGACCATGTATCTTCTGGGGCTCGCCATGGTCAACAGTCAGAAGAATCCCGCTGCACATACAACGGATGCATGGTCAAAGTTCTCGTGAACGTAGTTCTCTTGTTGCCTTGCCTCTGAAGTTTCAAAGCCAAAGACTTCCTTTCTTCTGTTCTCTTCTTTTCCGCTTTGGACTCTCTCGGTTCTTCTTGAGTTTGTTGAAAAGGTCGTCCCTCAGAAAGAGTAAAAGAAAAGAAAACAAAAGAAAGACAAACCAATTAAGTAGTCTTGTAAGAAAAAGGTGTTCACATGGTTTTGTTCAAATCAACTCAACCCCCTCTACGTTTTCAGTGTAACAATTCTTTCTATCTTTCTTGCGATGAAAATAATGGCTTCTTTTATGATAAGCAGCATTGAGATCCATTAGCTGCAGCATGGGCGTGGCTTTGAATGGCCACACTTTGATCTTCTGCTGGATAGCCATGGTGGTCTTGGTGTTGCTTTGCAGCAGAACAAGAGTGAGTAATGCCACTTTGACAGACATAGAATGCCTCAAGTCAATAAAACAGTCTCTTGAAGATCCAAACAACAACTTGATATCATGGAATTTCGACAACAACACTGAAGGCTTCATATGCAGATTCACTGCTGTGGACTGTTGGCATCCTGATGAGAATAAAGTTCTGAATATCCGACTTTCGGATTTGGGCTCAGGGGTTCAGAAATGCACCAGCTTGACTGGCTTCGATCTTTCCAACAACAACCTATCTGCTTCCATCCCCGCTGATATATCCAAGTTACTCCCATTTGTCACTTCTCTTGACCTATCTTCCAACAATTTTTCTGGTGAAATCCCCCTCAATCTTGCCAACTGCACATTCTTGAATATACTTAAACTCGAAAAGAACTGGCTTAGAGGCAGCCGCAACTAGGCCAGCTTCCACGAGTCAAGGCATTTGGTGTAACCAACAAATTGTTATCAGGACAGGTCCCTACCTTTGCTGATAAGAGTATCACAGCTGATGGCTATGCAAATAATCTGGGACTCTGTGGAGGACCATTCTTTAAATCCTGCCCAGGTGTTCCAAGAAAACCCCATGTTACAATTATTGCTGCTGCAGCCTTTGGGGCCCTCACATTTTCAGCAATCGTTGTAGGTGTCGTTCTTTACTACTTGTCTCGAGCAGCGGCTGAGGGAAATAAGAAGGAAGATGACCCTGAAGGTAACAAGAGGGCTAAGAGCATCGGAGGAACTAGAGGCATCAAGGCCAGAATTACATATATATATATATATCTCCTAGAGAATGGCTGAGTTAATATACAAGATATCTTCTTTCTTCTTAACTACTATAAATTGACAGGTTTCCACGTTTGGAAAGTCTATTTCGAAGATGAGGCTGAGTGATCTGATGAAGGCAACTAACAACTTTAGTAAAGTGAACATCATTGGAGAAGGAAGAACTGGTGCTATTTACAAAGCAATGTTTTCTGATGGTACTTCCCTCATGGTTAAGAGGCTGCAAAACTCTCAACACTTGGAGAAAGAATTCGTGTCAGAGATGCACACCCTTGGGAGTGTCAGGCATCGCAATTTGGTTACCCTGTTAGGTTTTTGCATGGCTAAGAAGGAGAGGCTTTTGGTGTACAAATACATGCAGAATGGTACCCCCTATGACAAACTACATCCTCTGGAACCTGAGGTCGGAAACATCGATTGGCCCTTGAGGCTCAAAATTGCTATAGGAGCTGCTAAAGGTTTGACATGGCTTCATCACAACTGCAACCCTTGAATTATTCACAGAAACGTAAGTTCCAAATGCATCTTGTTGGATGAGGATTTTGGGCCAAAGCTTTCTGATTTCGGTCTTGCGAGGCTGATGAACCCAGTTGACACCCATTCAAGCACTTTTGTCAATGGAGAATTTGGGGACTTGGGTTATGTAGCTCCTGAGTATCCACGCACACTCATAGCTACCCTCAAGGGAGATGTTTATAGCTTCGGCGTAGTTCTTCTTGAATTGATCACTGGCAAAAAACCCATTCATGTCGCCAAGGTTAGCATAGTTGTTAGCATAGTTGACATATTATTTATTTTCATAACTGTATATATCTTTGTAATTATGGTGTATATATTTCTGTAATAGATCTTTAGGGATATATAGCAGATTCTTAGAGATATATAGCACATCTTTAGGGATATATAGCAGATTTTTAGGGATAGATATAGCTGCTTTTTAGGGATGTAAATCAAAGGTTTTTTTATTTAAATGAAAGAACTCTCACCTTGAGAGAGATTCAGCAAAAGTGACAGCCAATGCCCCTGAAACCTTCAAGGGAAGTCTAGTAGAGTGGATCACACAGCTTTTAAGCAATTCTGTTTTGCATACCGCCATCAGTAAGCCTTTGCTCGGGAATGGTTTTGACAGCGAACTCTACCAGTTTCTTAGAGTAGCCTGTAACTGAGTGGTTCCGACTGCAAAGGAGAGGCCTACAATGTTTGAGGTGTACCAGCTTCTACAAGCTATAGGGGAGAGGTACCACTTCACTACTGAGGATAAAATTATGTTGCCATCCGAAACTGATGATGCTGATTTTCCAGATGAACTGATTGTTGCTCAATATGTAAAGGAGGATCAGCGAAGGAAAGAATTTTGATGCTATGCAAACGGCAAATGAAGATATTTTACTTTTGTAACTATAATGATTTGGCGATTAGGAATATGTTATATGCTTAACATCACTTTAAGCTCCTATTTCCATTTCTCTATAGCTTGGAAGACCAATTGTATAGATACTACACCTATCATGCCAAATGAAAGTGTGGTTGCTATGTCATTTTCTAAAGTGCCAATTTTTTTTTCCTTTCATTTTTCGATCTCAGAACAACAAATACACATAGTAGTACCCTGTCTATGTAGGTTTAATCATGCCATAGGAAGAAGAAGAAGAAGAAGAATTTAACAGAAGATACATTCTTCCTATTTCACTTATACCAATGAAATATTAGTAGGCTTTTATTTCTCAAGGCAAAGGAGAAACACTGCTTTTTCCCCCTTTGAACCTCAAGTAAATGGAAAACGGAAAAAGGAAACCAATGAAAGAATGCTATGGGACTCTATCTGAGAGTTGAGATAGACCATATTGAAAAGAAGCCATTTAAGGATGTAAAATATCACAATGGGAGGGAATGTCCAAGGAGGTAATCAGAATTTGCACCTGATTCCTGCACCAATGCCATCCTGCCAGTCCGAGCCACCATCAAAAATATATATATATATTTATAACGTGCCAATCACAATTGACAAACTTCTTTGAATCTATGTATCTTATATTATCAATTTATATATCCCATATGACACACTAGTAATTCATGTGTAAGGACTGGCGTGTAAGAGAACATACAGACCACAGTTTGAAAGCTTTGTTTCAAACAAATATGAAAAGGGTCCTGAAAGGTTCAGGAAACAAAGGTTATATTTCATATGCAAGAGAGTGAAACTTGGCAAATAAGAATCGGAGGACAGACCTCACAAATCCCATATGGCTCTAATAATCCCAGCAGAGCAACCATCTTCTTTAAATCACCTGTTAGCTGGATAGAAACAAATAGAAGATTATAATGCTTCAATAATTGGAAAACACGAAATAATAGCATGTTTACAAATTATTAATTAACCAATAGAAACATGAATTGTATGGAACAACAATAGATTGAGCTTTTGCATAGCAGGTAATGCCAACTATATTGATACCAGTTCAACTAAAATGCAAAGTTCTGGCAATTCTAAACTTGAATTCAGGTCTTGAATTCAAGACCTGAATTCAGACTTGAATTCACTTTTCCCTCTCTTATTCGGTGAACAGGAAGGACCTTGCCAAAACCCAGCCTAATATTGATTAACAAAGATAAAAAAGGAAAACATGCCAGCTGAGCGTGGAGTGTGTAAACTGCTGACAGGATTTTCAGGACATGTACAACAAGACACCATTTGGTCAATAGGGAGAAATTACCTCAAGGGTAATTGTGTGATTAGATACATCAACAGGTTTGGCCCTAAATATGTTAGCGATATCAAGGACATCCCTCCTAGCAGCAGCGTTCACTGCTATCTTTATCAGCATTAATTCTTTCCGCAAACAGCAAATGTGTAATATCTTGTACCTGAAAAACCAACCACCCTTGTTTTGTCATCTTTTTGCTCAATGTCAAAGTCACTGCTCTTACCTCATGCCGTTCTATCAACTTGTGAAGATGCATAACCAACTTGCCAATTGTCTCATCAGTTCCAGGAATAACTGTTGTAATGTGAGAAAGTCCCTCTCTTTCAGAAGGATCCACAGCAAGACTCTAAGAGGTTGAAATGTGAAAAAAAAATAGAGAGAATAATAAATCAGTCAAGATTAATCGGAAAAGAAATATAACACAAACTATAGTGACCTGAATGTTATAGGCTCTTCGAGATATAACCCCAGTAACCATGTTGAGAACTCCAGGAGAGTCATTCACTAGCATAGATAATATATGTGACTGAAGACCACTTGACTGAAAAAGCAAAAAGAAATTGCTACATATGAGAATGAAAGGTTAAGGCAACTGCTGTAATACATAATATTATCTACCAATTATTCCAAATACAGATCAAGCAAATAATAAACCATTGTTATCAGAACAAGTTCCCAATCAATAAAGCCAAAAAGTTTCATATGTTAAATATCAGACTCAGTTCATGTTCATGCACAATTTTTATGGTATGGAAATTACATAACAAATAAAATGGAATAATCAAAGAAAAAAGCTCACTTTGTCTGTGGCATCCACATTCAATAAATTTCCACCTGAACCTTATGCTCATACCAGGAAAGCAGAGAGCGACTGCTTACTGACAAGCACAATAACAATAAAATGACTATGAAAATATGTTTTCAATGTAAAAAATAAAACAATTTTGATGATTAAAGTTTGATCAAGATGTGTTGCTTATCAAGCAATCTCGCCTATTGTTAGAGGAACCCTTACAATATAATCATATAGTTTATTTCTGTCTGTACCCTGTACATGACTACATGTTTCCTATGCAAGTACACAACGAACACACACACACACATATGTAAGTATGTACATATATATTTTATGTAAGACAACACAACAAACTTATATGGATCTTGAGAGACTCAATGCCTTACATCTTCATCATTAAGGACACCACAGTGTGCATCAAGAATTTGTTTAATTGAGAAATCATTATAAGGATCTACAGGATAGACATCTCCCTTTAGGGGGAAAAAAAAAAAAAGAAGTATTTAGTAACAAAGGAAGATACAAACATAGATTTTAGATGAATAATTGGATGCCCAAAAACTATGAGCTTTCCCTTCTATATATAGTTCAGATACGGTCAATCAAATCCCATAATTATAACACTAATATCTCCCTATTTACAGCAGCAACATTATCCCTTAATTGCTGTTATTATGCCTCAATTACAGCAAGAGAATAATACATTATGATCCCTTAATTATAGGTGATAAATATTCTACAAGATATCATTAACACCCCCCTCAAATTGATGTTAGTAAGTCTAGCAGTATCAATTTGTTTACAAAAAACTGATGGCAAGCACAAGTGAGAGGTTTTGCTAAAGTATTTACAATTTGACAATCTGTAGAGATATGTGGAAGAGTAATGAAACATTTGTCAAAAGTTTCATGAATTGAGTGACAATCTACCTCAATGTGCTTGGTTCGTTCATGAAATACATAATTTGTCACAATCTGAATAGCACTTGTATTGTCGGCATAGAGAGAAGTAGAAGTAAATTGCGGATAACCTAATTTAGAGAGTAAGCCACATAACTAAGTAATTTCTGAACAAGCAGAGGACATAACATGGCATTCAGCCTCAGTGGAGGATTTGGATACTCGTTCTTGTTTTTTACACTTCTAAGAAATTAAAGCATCACCCAAATATTCATATCAACCAGTAGTAAAACGTCGCATATTGGGACATCCAGCCCAATCTGCATCACTATAAACAATAAGATGAAGAGAAGTACTAGATGGAAAAAAGAGCCCACGAGTAGGAGTACCAAGAAGATAGCGGATAATATATTTAACCGCAACCATATGTAAATGACGCGGTTATTGGCCTAGGGCACCAAGAAGAGAGGTTGAATTGATGGTTGATTAAAAAATTAAAATGAAAGAAAAATATGTTTAAGAAGTTGTGAAAAAGAAGAGAGAAATTGACACAAGTGTTTTATAGTGGTTCGGATGTTAACAAACCCTACATTCACTCCCCAATTCTCTACAATTGGGTGTGTTACTCAACTTAACTAGTGTTTCCAAGCTCACACGAAACTTTTACAACTTGTGTTTATGGCTCATACAAAAAAACCTTACACCTTGTGTTTTGTAGGCTCACACAAAAACCTCTCACAAGTATTTTGTAAACTCACATTAAAACCTCTCACAAGTGTTTTGTAGGCTCACACTAAAACCTCTCACAAGAGTTTTGACTCTAGGGTCACTCACAACCTTTTTACAATAGTGTTTATTACTCACACTAAATAATCAACTACACATAAATGAGAATGAAAGATTAAGTAGCAAATTGACAAGACTTTGGTTACAAATTAATGAATTCTTTTATATTTACATATGCTTAGTAGAGTATTTATAGCTCATATCCATCAAAGAGACATTGGTCCAAAACTATCAACAGATCTCTAAGATGTGCTAGGCAGATTTAGCATTAAATATTTGTCAGGCGGAAGTCACGAAATTTTCAATTTCTATTGAGGAATCGAAAATTGCAGCAAAAAGCCCCATTTAAGTCTAACGGCTAGTCCACGTGCGAGTTGTCCATTGGTTATCCAGTATAATATAGTTGTTGAGTTCTAACAACTATCAAAAATCATGATCACAAGATAACTATGTTTTAAGCCTTACTGAGACCGCGAATTCCTTTGTTTGGTAAGGAAACTGCAACTCCTTGAGTCGAGGTAACTACCAAAAATTTGCCCTCGCGATTTTTGATCTTCAACGGTTACCTAGGACACTTGGCATGTTGTGACTATGTCTTTGATTCCCTCATTTGTCACTATGAAAGTCGCGGTTGCGAATCTGGATGCAATACCCATCGCAAATTCCTCTGTGACTCAAGCTCACATCCTTCGATTAAGTCAAGGCTGCGAATTTGCCCGCGAATTCCTCTGGCCTAGCTTCATCCATCCTTATGACTAATTTCACGATCGCGATTTAGGATATGCTCACCGCAAATTTGGATAAACTTCTCGAGATTGGAGACTTTGAGTTTCATCCAACTCCTAATAAAAAACTAACTTATAGTCTACAAAACAAGACTTGATAAAAGTATTAGAACTGATCAATCTCTATTATCAAGATCAAAAGAGGTTCATGACTTAGATTTAACCAACCTAGTCCAACAACGGTGAAGCCATAAATTGATGTACTATGCATGTTGACCTCCTACATCCAGAGTTCCAGACAAAGCATTGAAAGAAGGATATCTTATCTTTCTGGTTCTAGCAAGTTCTTTGATTCTGAACTTGCTTAAGTTCCTTAATACAGCAGCCATCTTTCCAGGTTCTCCAGTGATCTGAGGCATCCACAAGAATAACATAAGCAGCCCACAACCACCACTGTCCAAAAAATAGATATTAATATAATCATGCAACTATAGAACTTTCAATGGAAGGATTAGGGATATCAAATCATGAAGCCTGGGCATACGGATTGTCACTCATGTACAGAATGATTACTTGAATGTGATCCATGCAAACAAAAGACAACCCACAATTCATGGTTCAGTGTTTTATGAACCTTAGCTTTGTGGTCAGTGGAATTGTGACTCTCAACTTTAAGTAGAGAAATTCAATTCTAACCTTAACTGCTTTTCATGATAAGACCAAACCCGAAGACCCATCCTTCACTTAAGGCAATCCAATGTGTCAATCAATGTCGGTCCTTTTTCTTGTTAATCAAAGAAACTTAATATTTATATTTGCAACACAACTTGGAAAGAAATATACCAGTTTCTCCAATACTGAAAAAAGTCATTTATATATCCACCAATGCAAGCCTCACTACAGAATGGCTTATTATTTGTGGACAAACAACCGAAAAAGCTACAACTTTGGAATCAAGATTACTTATTGAGCAACTTAAAAATTCATTACAAGACCAAGGAAAGGATGCTCAAATAAGGATCACTTGTGGAGTAGCAACTGCCACCATCATTTAAATTTCTTCAGCAGAAAAGATTTATCATTCAGCTCTGCCTCGGAGGCATTCATGTCCATAAACATAGCTCAGAAGTTTATAGAAATGGCACCTAGGGACCTTTAAAATTTGATATACATCAAATAACCACCCTTTCTAATGCTTTAAAAAATATTCACAATGTTTGTAAATATGTTTCTCAAAATGCCTAGGCATTTTGGGTCACACACATCATCCCATCTCCAACAATAGTGACCTCATATTTAAAACCAATGATAAATATTGCAGCCATAGGTTATGAAACTGAAGAATGAGCAACAAATTGTCAAGGATCTGACTAAAAGTCACCTCAATAGTCAGTGTATGCTCTGAGGCAGCAACAACTTTTGCTCTGAAGATGTTCACCAGCCACATGATCTGAAGTTTCAAGCCAATTACAAAACATCAGGTATGCAGAACAAAAAGGCACCAATTACCTTAAAACTACATGAGTTCCTGATATTCTTACAGCAAAAATTTGTCGGTTGACTCGATCAAGTCTCATATAGGTAGTCATTACAAGGCACTTCTCATTGGTGTGTGATTGTTTCCAGCAGAAGGATATGCATGAAACGAACAATTGCAATCATAGAGCTAGATGGTGAAAAATTGGCCCACATGTAAAGACAGGCAAAAATTATTTTAGGAAACACCCAGTTGGTATATAAAAGAATTGGAAAATCAGATTCTTTTATGCGTCACTGAATATATCTTTGGATGAGAGTATGACTATTAGACAATAGTGCCTTTTCCAGCAACAAAACAAAATGCAACATTAGATCAATTTTTTATTAAATAAAAAAACAAAGCCATCGTGGATGGCATTGTTTTGCAGTTCTTTCTGAAGAACTCAAACATTAGCTTTTAAGGGAAAAGAAAATTATAAATAAAGGAATAAATAATAAAAACATAAATTGGAAAAAACAAGAATAAGAATGCAATTAGCCCAAACGTGATTACACGAACTATTTGCATAATTGGAAATTTGCAGGAATCTAAAACATTATTTTCACATTTCATGAGTCTCATATTTGAATAAAGGTATCTATTTTATTAACCATGAAAAATAGAAGATATGTACACTCCAAAAGAGAGAAGTTTGAATCAACAACTAATTTTCCTTAAATAAGATTAAGCCACCAATTTTCATGCCTCCTTCCCCAAATATATATATATATATATATATATATA
>CATIWR010214063.1:0-32901 GCA_949677035.1 Omphalea diandra | reverse complement strand
ATATATATATATATATATATATATATATATATATGAGAACTTAGGAAAGAATAAAAAATATCTATAATCAAGTTATTCCTAAAGTTTAGCCTACAATCAAGTATACAAATATGGTACAAATCTTGCAACAAATTTAATGGTCCACATACATTGGTGTGTACTAGGCCCAATAAGTCATTAGCCCTTTCACTATGCCTTATGAAAGGGGCTTTAATCATTTTGCCCAATAAATAAGATTTACATGTTTCAAATGATTTAGAATCAAATGAATGCAAAAGTCTATGTTATTGGAGCTTTGATATGCATTTCTTATTTATGTGACCTAAACGACAGTGCCAAAGATAATCATAATTTGAATCATTAGATTTATTATTCTAGGTATCAATGTTATAGATGGACTTAACATTTCTGTTTTTAAGATTTAGGACATAAAGTTTATTTGATAGATGAGTATAACCATAAAGCATGTCATAATAAGAAATCAAGCATTTATTATTCTTAGCAAAAAAATTTAAAACCTTCCATGTCCAACAAGAAACATAAATAATGTTCATACTCAAAGTAGGCACATAATAACAATTATTTAATGTCAAAATAAGTCCACTAGGCAAAGCTAACTCATAAGTTCTTAAGTCTAAGGTAATAACTATTACTCTATTTGCAACACATAGGTTAACCTCGCCCTTGGCCAAACATCTACTCCTTTTTAGACCTTGCACATTGTTATAAATATGAGATCTACATCTAGTCTCTAATACCTATGAAATGGATTCATAAGTAGATGAATTGATCTCGGTAATATGTATACCTAAAGTAATAACTTGAATGTCTATTTCTTTTTTAGATTATCTATATAAAGCTTGCAATTTCTTTTTTAGTGACCCAACTCATTGCAAAAGTGGCATGCTGCCTCTTTTGGTGGTTTTGGCTTACGGTTAGGCATAGGCTTTTTTAAGTCCTTTGTAACCTTTTTCTTTCCATTTCCCTTCTTTTTCATACTCTTCCCCTTATTAACCATCAGAACCTCTTTGGTGTTGTTCTTGATGTTCAATTCAAAAGTCTTGAGCATTTCATGCAACTTAGAAACACTTTTTTTTCATATTATGCATGTTATAGTTCATAATGAACACATCATATGCATCAAACAGGGATTGGAGAATGATGTCAGCAACTAACTCTTACCTAATGGCAAGACCAAGTTTTACAAATGATCAAGATGACTCTTCATCTTCAGAACATAAGGACTAATTGTGCCACCAACTGTTAACTTGCATGACAATAAAACCTTAATGGTATTGAACCTTTCAATTCGAGCTTTCTCTTGGAACATTTCCTTAAGATGACCCACCATAGTATAAGCCTCCATTTTCTTTTACGATCACAGCTCTCTTCTTACACTAAATTTTCTAAAATCATGATAGAAAACCCCATTTGTATCTAATGGCTAGTCTACATGGCGTGCTATCATTAATCTTCTAAGAAAAATAGCCATTATATTCTTCCATCCAAACAAAAGTCACGATTGCAATTTATTTATCTTAGACGCAATTGTCACTGCGAATCTATCTGTTCGATAAGGAGAAGCTACTTCATTAAGTCACGATTTCTAAGACTTTTTTATCCTCAAAAATTTTGATATGCTAAAGGTTATCTTGGACACTTGGCAAGCTCTAGTTGTAGATTTGGTTAGCTCCAGGAAACTCTAAATTCATTGCTGCAATCATGGACGTGATGGACATTGTGAATCCAACTGTTTGAACTTAATAGCTTTCTTGGCAAGATTATGGTTGTTATTTGCTTCACAAATTTGTCTATATCAAATTCATTCATTCCTTTTGCAATATCATGGTTGCAAAGTAGAGGTTCTTGACCGCAAATTAGGATGCCTTTTACAATGTTTGAGACTTAGACCCCTATCCAACTTCCAATGCAAACCTATCTTAAATACTATAAAATCAACACTTAAAATTGATGTTAGAACATATCAATCTATATTGTCAAGATCAAATTAGAGTTTTAATTTAGGTTTGACCAACCTAGTGCAACATTCTCCATCCTTTTTTATTTTGACAACTTAGGTTGATTTTAGAAGGGATAAAAAATTGCATAAGTGTGAAGTTAAGATGGTTAACAATGTTTAACAAATTAAACTTGTTAAGATACTAATTTAAACTTGAAATACAAATGAACTAATTGAGACTGCTCCCCCTCAAATTATACTCCCCCTTAATTATGTCATGTAATTGCTTTCACTATTTCTATCCCCCATTTGTCAAGATAAAAAAAGAGAATAAGATAATGATAGGGATTAGCATAAAGTGATGCAAATAAAGAATAATCATAGATAGAACAAAAACTTTAAATTTTATTGATATAGAAACATAAACATTATCAAACATAAACATGAATTTGCGGGATCGCAAACTTAAGCCATAAGATAGACATAACAAAAATATAAAAAGAATTACAAGCCTATGAAAAACTAAAAAATTGGAGAGCTATTATCATCACCAGAATCTTTAACTTTTTCATCTCCTCCTGCACTTTGTGTTTCATCTTCTTCTTCTACTCCTTGGTCTTCCTTTTCTTTTAGAGTGTCCTCATAATCTTCAAAATCTAAGAGATGGCAAGGTGTTGCACCCACCTTCTCTTAAAGGTTCGCTAAGTCACTATAGCGTTGGGAAAGAAGAAGAAATCTCCTTTTTATCGTATGCATCACCTTGTTTAACTTTTTGTTAATATAAAAGAGAGGGATGGTAAAAGTCTTAGGTTTTGCTTTGGCCTTAAGAGATGGGATTGGTTCGGCACCTTCCTCTATCACAAGCCTCTTCCTTTTTGAAGATTGAATTGTTTCAAGCTTCTTAGCCCTAATAGACTCTAAGGTATACATATAAGTATCTAGATGGATAGCCTTGCCATTTATCAAATAGAGCAAATCAAGAAAGTTTTGGGAGGCCAAGTATTTTTCAGTAATGAATTTTTCATTTTCCTAATTTGGTGCTCCTACATATATGTATATGGTTCTAACATGAGAGGGGAGGAGAAATTGGCTTTTAGGCTTAGTACTCATGTGAAACAATTGATCCATAAGGTACCAGTTTGTTTGGATTGACTAGTTCTTAGTTAGGCAAAATAGAAATGTTAGGTCTTTTTGGGAAAACTTTTCATTCCCATTATAGAAAAGGTAATTATATGATGAAGAAGCTAATTTGAAAGGGTTTTAATGTATTTGGCTATAGATATTTTTGGGTCATGTTTGGTTTTAATGGATATCTCTGACCAAAATTCAGAATAAATGATATCAAGTGTTGAGATGGTGAAAGGAATATTATCTCCCATTTGAAGGTTGAAGAGAGTAGAAACTTGGGTAAAAGTTATAAAGTGGGGATCCCCAAAAGCCTTGAAAACTAACTTGTATGAACCTACTTTCGACTCTGCCCTCTTGCTCAATGTGACAATATATATAAACTCCTTGATGATTTCCTCATACCTTGGTTCATCTCTAAAGATAAACTCATTCAACCTTAGGTTTGATAGAAAGGAATAGATTTCATCCTTGATTCCAAATGACTCAAGGATAAAGGTAGAAGGAATTTTATTAGCTTAGATTATCTTATTAGAGTTTGCTTTATACCTGTCTTTTTCTTCTTTGGTTATTCCCTTCATTAAGTGAAGGGCAAAAGGGTTAGGAGGTTAGGCAATACACTTTCATTTCTCTACTTTGTTAGTTTCTTAGGTTCCATAAGGGGAGTTGAAAGAGTTTATAAGATTTAAAGAAGAAATGAGTGATAAATGAAGAGAGAAGTTAAAAATGGAATAAAGAAGTGTTAGGATGGTTAAAATAGGCAAAAAATTGATGAAAAGTGGTAACAAAATGATAAAAATTGCATTAAATGAGGGGTTGGCACCGATTGATAGTCAAATGAATCAATGCTTGATAGTTACTAGAATTCACGATTGCCAAAAACAGGTCGGACCATTAATTATGAATTTTGTGAGTAACAGATAATAATTCCTTGAAAAGTGACAAGTTAATGGTCAAAGAATTTGAATTTTGATTGAATTTGTTATGGCAATTTAAAATCGTGACAGCGAATTAAAAGTTTAATAGAAAAAATGATGAGTGCTTGTACATAGCTACTACTAATGGATCATAATGATTGCGAATTACAAGGCAAAAAGAAAAATAATGAAAGAATAAGAATTTGCCTTCCTTAATGTGATCAACTTAATGTAATGATGATTAATTCAAATAAATAGGTATGGAAAAGCTTAATTGCTTAAAGAATTAACATATCCAAATTAATTCAACATACACAATTATCAAACATATCATTCAATCAATCAAAATGGCAAACATAATGAAGAATATGAGGTGAGATCAATTATCACCCTAAAGAGCTTCCATTTAACATTCCTAGGTCCCGCTTAATGAAGTTCATTCTTTCTTCATTTAGGCTTTAGTGAAAATGTTTACAAGTTGATGACTAGTGTCAATAAACTCTAACACCATAATACCATTTTGGGTATGATCTCTAAGAAAATGATGCCTAATGTCAATGAGCTTGCTCTTAGAGTGTTGGATGGAATTCTTTGAAAGATTTATTACACTTATGTTGTCACATTAGATAGGAATGTGATTAACAATATTGCCATAATCTTTGAGTTATTATTTCATCCAAAGAACTTAGGTGCAACAATAACCTGCCACCACATGTTCTACTTCAACAGTGGATAAGACAATTGAAACTTGCTTTTTACTAAACCAAGAAACTAAACATTCTCCTATAAATTGGAAAGTTCCATAAGTGGTCTTTCTATCAAATAAACTACTTGCGTAATCCACATCTGAATACCTAAAAAGTCTAAATGTGAGTTCATAAGATACCATAACCCTAAATGCAATGTGCCATGCGAATATTTAGGAATCCTTTTAACAATATTTAAATGAGATTCCTTATGGCATGATTGAAACCTAGCATACATGTAAACATTAAACATGATGTCAAGTCTAGAAATAGTGAGATAGTAGAGAGAACCAATCATACTTCTATACATATTTTCATCAATTTGCTTACCCAATTCATCTTTGTCTAGTTTGATGGTAGAACTCATTGGTGTCTTTACTACTTTGCATCCATCCATGTAAAAACTCTTGAGTAGATCCTTCATGCACTTGGCTTGGTTGATGAAAGTGCCCTCTTTAGTTTGTCTGATTTGTAGTCTAAGAAAGATCTTGAGCTCTCCTATCATACTCATCTAAAATTCCTTAGTCATGCACTTAGCAAATCTTCACAAAAAGATTCATTAGTAAGATGAAATACAATGTCATCAATATATATTTGTACAATGAGTATGTCTTGATTATGCTTTTTGACAAATAAAGTTATATCAACCTTGCCTTTTTCAAAATCATTTTGTAAAAGAAATGAACTAAGCCTTTCATACCAAGCTCTTGGAGCTTGTTTTAAACCATATAAGGCTTTAGTTAATTTGAAAGCATTATTTGGAATATATGAGACTCAAAACTAGGAGTTTTTTCAACATAAACTTTTTCCTCAATAAGACCATTAAAAAAATGCACTTTTAACATCCATTTGAAAAAGTTTAAAATTCATATGTCATGCATATGCTAAAAGAATCCTAATGGTCTCTAATTGTGCTATGCGGGCATAGGCATAGGTTCATCATAATCAGTGTCTTCCTTTTGGTTGTAACCCTTTGCAACCAATCTAGCTTTGTTCCTAGTAATGAAACCTTACTCATCTAACTTATTCCTAAACACCCATTTACATCCCATAAATAGGGTGTTTTTTAGGCCTAAGGACAAGTTCCCATACTTTATTTCTCTCAAATTGGTTGAGTTCCTCTTGCATTTCAATTACCCAACTCTTATCATTAAGAGATTCATTAGCTGATTTTGACTCAAATTGAGAAATGAAGGCAAGATTATTATCTAATTCATAAAGTTGAGATCCAGTACTTATTATTTAATGCATAAAGTTGAGATCTAGTACTTTCTTCCTTAGATGTCTCACTAATGATTAGATGCTTTGGGTGATGTTTGGAGAATCTCCAATCTTGAGCTAAAATTTTTATACTTGTTATGGTTGAGATTCCTCAACTTCTTGTAATGGCTTGTTATCTTCAAGATCAATCACCATTTATTTTAGAGTTGAATCTAGCTTTAATTTCTCAAAGTCACCTGTAAGACTATCAATAAGAGAACCTTTCCTAAGGTCAAGTATACTAAATTCATCAAACATAATGTTCATTGACTCCTGAATAACCATAGTACTTTTATTAAAAACCCTATAGGATTTACTAGAAGTGGAGTAGCGTAGAAATATACCTTCATTTGTTTTAGAAGCAAAATTTTCAAGGTTGTCCTTAGTATTTAAAATGTAACATTTGCACCCAAAAACTTTAAGGTATGAAATCTTAGGTTTTCTACTATTCCAAAGCTCATAAGTAGTTTTATTGAGAATAGGTCTTTTGAAAACACGATTATCAATATAATAAGAAGTATTTATGGCTTCAGCCTAAAAGCAATTAGGCAAAGAATACTATGAAGCATAGTTCTAGCCATCTCTACTAATGTCCTATTTTTCCTCTCTATAACATAATTTTGTTATAGTGTTCTAAGAGTACAAATTTATGAGAAATTCCATTCTCTGTGCAATAAGTTTTAAAAGATTCATTTTAAAATTCTTTTTCATGGTCACTCATTACAGAAGAGATGAAATAACCTTTTTCATTTTAAACTCTTTTTGCAAAACTTTTAAAAGTATCAAAAGTGTCATTTTTATGAGCTAGAAAGGACACCCAAGTACACGAAGAATAATCATTAACTAGGAAAAATGCATAATGCTTCCAACCTAAGCTAGCATTCCTAGTAGGTCCAATTAAGTCCATATGGATTAGTTGAAGAGGTCGAGATGTACTTACAATATTCTTAGCTTTGAAGAAAGTTTGATGTTGCTTCCCCATTTGAGAAAGTCTATATGTCTTGTCTTTGGAGAATTTTAGCTTGGGAAGACCTTCCACTGGCTCTCCTTTAGATAGGCTTTGTAGGAGCTCTGTACTAGCATGACCAAGTCTTTTATGCCAAAGCTAAGCTTAATTGCTAAGAGACGTAAGACACTTAAAGGATTGGTTAATCAAATTCTTTAAGTCAATTAGGTAGGTATTGCCCCTTCTTTCATCCTTAAAGATTACCTTTTTATCCACCAAAGTGGTAACCTGATATTCTTTAGGGTCAAAGTTGACTTTATTACCTTTATCACATAATTGACTTACACTTAGCAAATTATGTTGTAAACCATCAACTAAAAGAACATTATTAATAAGTGAACAACCATTCTTGTCAATTGTTCCAATGCCAATTACCTTACCCTAGGCATTATTCCCAAAAGTGACATTGCCACCTTCCTTCCCTTTTATGGCTATAAATAGCTTTTTGTTGGTCATCATATGCTTTGAGCATCCACTATCCACATGTCAATCATTGGTTACTGCCATACATTCCTAAACACCATAAATAAATCACCATTGTTTAGGTACCTAAGCATAGTTGGGTCCTTAGTGGTTAGGTTTTGAAGGGTCCTCTAATTAGAGGTGAGCCTTCTTAATATAACACAAAATATTTATGCGACCAAACTTCATACAATAGTGACATTAGAGCTTAGACTTGTAAGTCTTTCTGCCATGCAAAACTTTGGCATGTGTAGGAGGCCTTCTCATACCATGATGGTGAGAATGTGAGCATGTGTTAGAATGATTGGGAGTAGAAAGGAATTTTTTTTATGTGTTAGGGTGAGCATGCTTCTTATTGTAGATGAATGTATGATTAGCCTTTTTAGGCTTAGGCTTTGAGCCTTGAAATGCCTTCCCCTTACCCTTGGGCATAGGTGGCTTAGTGTTATGAGCACTCTTCCTCCCAATTACCTCAATACTAGATGTTTGTGGTGTTGAAGCTCTAATAAAAGTTGTGAGAGGGGATGTAGATAAAAAAGAGGCTCCATTGAAGCTTATATCATGTCTTACTAGAGGAGGTCTTTAAGATATAATTAATGTATCTAAAGCTTCCTTCCATTTGTTAAACTTAAAAATAGAATTTCTAAGCTCAATTACCTCTCCTTTTAAGGTATGATTTTCCTTTCTCAAGGAATTTAAAGAAGAAAAGATTTAGTAAGACTCTCAATAGATTTTTTGAGTTTTTCATTTGAAGTTCTTAACTCGTTTACAAGCTTTATTTAATGATTTAACCTCATTTTCTAGTTTTAAGCAATTTTTTTTGGGTAAGGTTTCATTTGTGACTTATGCTTGTCACATATCAAAGTAAGAGCTTGTAGGAGCTCATCATCTACAACATCATATGCATTATAATTTTTACTAGAATGGGGTGAAAATATACCTCATTAGATGAGTCTTCATGTGCCATGAAACACAAATTTGCTACTTCCTCATATTTATCCTCCTCACTAAAGTTATCATCCCAATTGACTTTGAAGCTTTTCTTCTTTTCTTTGTTCCATTTCTTCTTCTTTTTTAGCTTAGGGCATTCATATTTAATATGACCTTACTTGCCACACTCATAGCATGTTACTTCATTCTTATTTTCTTTGAGATTAGGAGATGCCTTCTTAAAGTTCATTTTATCCTTTCTTTTTCCTATAAGCTTCTTAGTTCTTTTAGAAAGCATGACTAACTCCTCTTTTTTTTTTTTTTCACTATCATCATCATTTAAGATAGTTTCTACCTCTTTGTCTTTGGCTAAGGATTTAAGAGCCAAGGTTGTCTTTTCTGTTTTGTCATTCTTGTCCCCTTACCCTTTCATCTTCTTCATTTCATCATCCTTTTTTAAGGCTAGCGTTTGAGTAAGAAGCTTGCCTATGAGGACATCCAATTTCTAGATTTGACTATTGAATACTACACATTCTTGCACCAAACTTTTTAAAAGGTAAAGATTTGAGTATTTTGGTGTTTACCTCATGATTGGTGAGTACTCTTTCGAATTTCTTCATATTTGTGATGATGGATAAGAGTTTATTCATCATATCGGTGATTTTTTTGTTATCTTTCATCATGAATAGCCACCGTTCTGTCACATACATCTTTAATCTACTAGATTTAACAAAGGTTGTACCTTCATGATAATTCTCTAAAACTTTCCTAATTCCATGGGCAATGAGGCAATGTCATTCTCTTCCTATTTCCTCCTTTAACAAAGAGTTAAGAATAATTAACATTGCCCTTTTGTTCATTTCATTTGATCTTCTATGAGCTTTTACCAATTCCTCCCTTGGGATTAATTCTTCACTTGCATCAACAACCTTGGTAGGAGACTTCCATTCCTTTAAAACTATATCCCAATGGTCCATTACATCACTGTCCAAATATATCTCCATCCTATACTTCCAATGAATATAATTGGATCCATTGAAGTATGGCTTGAGATGGGTGCAGATTCCTTCATATGCCATTTGTCTTTACTCACACAATTAAGGGTTTCAATGAGACCTTGCTCTAATACCACTTGTTGGCCCTTAAACACCAAGAAGGGGGGTTGAATTGGTGGAAAATTTAAAAATTAAAGGGAAGGTAATGAAAGATGGATATAAAAGGAGTAGGAGTAGAGATGGAGACACAATATTTTATAGTGGTTTGGGTGTTAACTAACCCTATGTCTACTCCTAAATTCTTTACAACTAGGTATTCTACTAAAACTAAATAGTGTTTCCAAGTTCACACAAAACTTGTACACTTTGTGTTTTATGGCTCACACAAAAACCACTTAAGTGTTTTCTCAAAGGCTCACACTTAACCTATTATAAAAGTTTTACAATAGGTTAACTCTCAAACCCAATTACAATGGTGTTTAATGCTTTCACCCAACAATATTAACTCATATATAAGAAGTAAAGGTTGAGAAATGAAATGCAAGAGTTTGGCTATATTCAATGTTATTCTCTTACATTCATGTTTGTTTGGTGGATACTTATAGGCAATAACTACCACAGAGATGTTACAAAGAAATTATGTCTAAATCTTCAAGGCATGTTAGGCAGATCTTACATTAAATGCATGTTAGACAAATTTCTCAATCATGATTTATTTTCTTGCACTAAATTTGTTGAAATCATAGCAGAAAACTTCATTTATATCTAATGGCTAGTACATATGGCATGTTATCATTGGTTTTCCAAGAAAAATAGTCATTATGTTTTTCCAACTAAACAAAAGTCACGGTTGTTAATTATTTTTCTCTTAGATGCGATTGTCACTATGAATCCGATTGTTCAATAAGGAGAAGTAAATTCATTAAGTTGCAATCGTAAAGACTTTTCTCTCTTGCAAATTTTGATATGCTAGTGGTTATCTTGGACACTTGGCAAGCTATGGTTATAAACTTGGTTCCTTCCAGGTAACTCCAAAAGTCGCAATCGTGATCATAGATGCAATGGTCACTGCAAATCTAACAGTTTAAACTTCATAGCTTTCTTGGCAAGATCGCGACTGCGATTTACTCTATAAATTCATCTGAACCAAATTCATTCATTTGTTTTGCAATATCGTAGTCGTGAAGTAGAGGTTCTTGACTGCGAATTAAGATATCTTTTACAATTCTTAAGACTTAGACTCCCATCTAACTTTTAATGCAAACCTATCATAAAAAATTGCAAAATCAATACTAAAAATTGATGTTAGAACATATCAATCTATATTTTTAAGATCAAAATAGAGTTTTGACTTAGGTTTGACCAACCTAGTCTAACACAAATCACAAAATTAGTTATGTTAGGGTAGTTAACAATTTATGATAAAAATGCCTTTCAGGTTAAGGGGCAGTGCCCCTGGCAACGGTATAGGGACAGTGCCTCCAAAAGGTAAACAATTTACCTTACTCATTTGTACAAGTCGTTGCCTAAATTCTATTAGGTTTAATTATTTGGATTAATTAATCTGTTTATAATATAATTAATTAATCATTGTCTATCACTTAAACAAATTTGTAAAATTTGTTAATCTATTCAAAATAGATTATTCATATTTAACGATTAAACTACAAGAAATAGAAAATGTGTTAATCAAATTAACAAACACTAAACCCTAAAGCACATTAATCAAATCAATACATTATTTTTGTTTTTCATATAGATTAATCAAAATGCTCTTTTTTCATATAGATTATCCAAATTGCTCTTAAACAAATTTGTTTTACATCAAACCATTGAAATGATTTTCAATACAATACATCTAAGTTCACATATATAACACTTTTACATAGAACAATATCAAATTCAATTTAATCGAATTTGCAAGTGACTCTGATACCACTATTAGGATTCATAAAATAAACATAACAGATAAGCAAAAAAAAAAAAACTTTTCTACATATAATCCCTCTAAGGATCTATGTGATTCAATTAAATCAAAAGGAAATCATGCAAAAGGTGACATATTTGTTGGAAGGTAGAGAAGGGGTTTACACCGGTAACACCTAACCTCGAGCTTGGAGTATGGACTGTCATATTTAGATGCTACCAAATTGATGAATGTCCTCTGTAGGTATCCACAAGAATAGGCTCTCTCTAAAAATGAAAGTATGCTAGCACTAGGGAGACATTCAAAGGAGTAAGTACTAGATCTCAACTCCATGCATTAGATAATAATCTTGCATTTATCAAATTATATCTCCATTAATCATAAGACATGGATCAAGTCATCGTTATATACTTCAATTATTTCTCGATCTCCAAGTATACTAATGTAAAATGACATTATTAACCTTTATCAGTTTGTTTCCTCATGGACATGCAATTTCTTTAGTCTAACTTATCATGAGGTTTAAAGATATATTTCTCATTGTTGGCCCTAGGCACCAAGAAGAGGAGGGGGGGAGGGGGGGTTAAATTGGTGTATAAAAAAAAATTAGGAGCAGGGGATAGAAAAAAGTAGAAAAATGATGTACACGATTTATAGTGGTTCGGGTATAATCAATCCTGCATCCACTCCCCAATTCTCTGCAATTGCGTGTTCCACTAACTTCAAATGGTGTTTCTAAGCTCATACCTAACTTTTACACTTTGTGTTTTCATGGCTCACACAATAACCTTTACACTATGTGTTTTTAAGGCTCACACAATAACCTTTTTTTAGTGTTTTTACAGGTTCACACTACTACCATTACACTTAGTGTTTAATGCTCATACCCATCACTTACAATCTTATAAAGAAGAGAAGAAAATGAGTAGCAAAAAATTAAGAGATTTAACACAAGTAATGAATTCTCTATCTATTTTGTTTCTCACTGTTTAGTGGAGTATTTATACCCCATACCAACCAAAAAGACATTAGAGTTTAAAGCTTAACAAATCTTCAAGACATGCTAGACAGATTTTGCATTAATTGCATGTCAGGCTGGAGTCGCGGTCGCTACCGATAAATCGCGATCGCGAAATCCAAATTTCCATATGGGAGGCAAAAATTATGGCGAAAAATCCATTTGTGTCTAACGGCTAGTCCACGTGGCAACTTCTCATTGGTCCACCAAGAAAATATAGTCGTTGTGTTCTAACTGCCCACAAAAGTCGCGGTCACAATTCTTCTTTAAACAGGACGTGATTGAGAACACGAATCCTTCTATTTAAAAGATAATCTTCTTCTTTCGGAATCATGGTTGCTACCTAAAATGTTGTTCTCACGATTTTTGTTCTCCAATGGATACTTGGGACACTTGGCCTGCTATGATTGTGGACTGGCTTCCCTCTTTAATTACTTTAAAAGTCGCAGTCGTGATTGATGCATGACACACACTGCAAATTTGTTTGTGACTTTGGCACTCCCATCTTTGGATGAGTAGCGGCAGCAAAGATGTCCATGAATCCTTCTAACAGAGTTTCACCCTTTCCTTGAATTGGATCGCGGTGGCGAATTATAGACCGCTGACCGCGAGTTTGGATGAACTTTGCCTACTTGAGGATTATGTAATCTTTCCAACTTCTAAACGAAATCTAATTCAATTTCTTTAAAACAACACCTAGTTGAAACATTAGATATGATCAATCTCCTTTGTCAAGATCAAAAGAGGTCCAAGGCTTATGATTACCTATCTTAGTCCAACAATCTCCCCCTTTTTGATTTGACAACCTAGATTGATCCTAAGGGAAAATAACGCAAAAATGTGAAGTTTGAGTGAAATATGATTCAATGAATACTTAAGGTGAAATTTCCTAAGTATAACGTTCAATCATTCAAAGTAAAATTTCAAAAAAATCCTAAGCATGATAGTATGATGCTAATGAGGCACATGATGCTCCCCCTCAACTTATGCTGTAATTTTCAAGTTCTTTTCACTCCTCCTTAATCTTAGATTTTTCCATCTCTCCCTCTTTGGCAAGATCAAAAAGAGGGTACACATAAGGTAAAATAATACATGCATAAGTAGTTAAGTAAACATAGGGAGCAAATGCATAAACAATTGAAGTAAACCAAACGCATAACATAGAATTTCAAAGAAAAAATCTTATATATATAGATAAACTTGGAAATAAGTTATGTGGGATCACAGTTTTGTAAAAAAAGAAAAATACAAAAGAGATCCTAATCTAAAAAGTAGGAGAATCATCTCCATAAAAGTCTTCATCTTCACCTTCAGCCTCATCTCTATCCTCCACTTCATTCTTGCCTTCTTCTTCATGAGTGCCTTCAAACTCTGTGAAGTTCGAAAGATGGCAAGAGGGAACTCCTAACTTCTCTTGTAAATCAACCATATCACTATAAAGATGAGATAGGAATAGAAATCTCCTTTTTCATCATCCTCATCAACTTGTCAAGCTTGTTATTGATGGTTGTAAGGGAGAATTTTGCCTTAGGCTTTAGTTGAGAAGGGATGGGTGGAGCTCCTTCTTAAATAGTGAGCTTTTTCCATTTAGAAGCTTGTGAAGATGCCATTTTCTTTGCTCCAACTGCACTTAGGGTATACGCATAGGTGTTCGGATGAATAGCCTTAGCATTGATAAGGTAGGTGAGATCAAGGAAATTTTGTGAAGGGAGAAGTTTCTTAGTAAGAAATTTCTCATTTTTCTCATTAAGAGCTGCTACAAATCAATAAATGGCTATGATATATGAAGGTAGCAAGAATTGGCTTTTGGGTTTAGTATTCATGTGAATCAATTGATCCATAAGGTATCAGCCAGTTTGTATTGGTTTATTTTTGATAAGGCAGAAAAGAAATGCCAAGTCTTTCTATGATACTTTCTTGTTACCATCACCTTTAGCGTTTATCGAAGAAGTGATGATACAATGGAGTATCCAAAGGGGTAGGGTCTTAATATGTTTGGCTAGGGAGGATCTTGGGTCGTGTTTGGTTTCAATCGAAATTTTTGACCAAAATTTGGAATACATAATATCAAGTCTAGAGATTATGAAGGGGATGTTTTCTCCGACTTGAAAATTAAAGAGATAAGAGAGTTAGTGGAAAGTAATGTAAAAAGGGTCGCCAAAGGCTTGAAACACTAACTTGCATTTCCCTGCTCTTGAATAAGCTTTACAACTAAATTAGACTGTGCATATAAATTCCCATACAATTTCTTCTTATTCGGGTTCATCTCGAAAGATGAACTCGTTCCAGCCCAAATTGGAGAGGAAAACTCAAATTTCTGCATTGATACCTAAGGTTTCTATAAAAAAGGAGGGTATCTTGTTTGGAAGGATGATCTTGGAATAGTTAGCTTTGTACCTTTCTTTCTCCTCCTTGGTGATGCCTTTCATAAGATAGAGAGAAGGTGGTGCAGAGGGCTGAGCCACAACCTTACCTTTGTCTATTCTGAAAATCTTCTTTGAAGCCATTTCAAAGGATGAAAAGGATTTGAAGATTTTTAGAGGGATTTAAGAGAGAGAAAATGATGTTGGAAGTGAAGTGAAGAGAATACTATTGAAGGGGGTATTCATAGACATTTGAAGTCTCTATAAGCGGTTAGAAATGGCTAGAAATGATTGGTAATCAAATCACATAAATTTCTAGGCGATTACCCTAATTCGCGTCCGTGAATCCATGAGTCGAGACCGCGAATTCTAAAAAATATGAGTAACAGACAAATTATCATTAGGAATACGTACTTCAATGGTCAAAATTTGAATTCTTGACCAAAATTCACAGTGGAGCTTAATTCTTGCTACCACGATTTGATGTTTGATAGTCGAATGACTAGGACTTGTAATTCGTGACTATGAAGACAAAATAACGATCGCGAATTGTAAGTCAACAAAGATAAGAATGAAAAACTAAGTTTTGAAAGAATCAAAATTGTGATCCACATGGAAAATGCCATACAGAAAACATAAGACATATAATTATCAAACAACACACATAGCAATCATACAAAAAATCAAAATTTTCACTTTAGGGTACTTCCATCAAGCATTCCTAATTCTCTCTTAATGAAGTTCATTCTTTCTTCATTGAGAGGTTTAATAAAAATATCTGCAAGTTGATAATTTGTGTCAATAAACTCTAACACAACATCACCATTTTGCACATGATCTCTAAGAAAATGATGTCTAATATCTATGTGTTTGCTCATAGAGTGTTGGATGATATTCTTAGAAAGATTAATAGCACTTGTGTTATCACATTTAATAGGAATGTGATCAATCACTTTGCCAAAATCCTTCAATTGTTGTTTCATCTAAAGAACTTGGGTGCAACAACAACCCGCAACAACATACTCGGCTTTTGCGATGGATAAGACAATCGACACTTGTTAAACCAATATACTAAGTATTCTCCTATAAATTGGCAAGTCTCAAAAATGCTTTTTCTATCTAATAAGCTACCCGTATAATCTGCATCTATATATCCTATGAGACTAAAAGATGAATCCCTAGAATACCAAAACCCTAAGTCAATAGTGTCATGCAAATACTTAAAAATTATCTTGACAACATTTAAATGAGATTCTCTAAGAGAGGATTGGAACCTAAAACACGTACAAACACTAAACATGATATCTAGCCTACAAGCAGTAAGATAAAGTAAAGATCCAATCATACCTCGATATCACTTTCCATTTACCATCTTACCCGATTCATCTTTGTCTAGCTTGATAGTACCACTCATGGGGGTCTTGGCTACTTTACAACCATCCATGCCAAACTTCTTGAGTATTTCCCTTGTGTACTTAGCTTGGTTGATGAAGATCCCTTCTTTGGTTTGCTTGATTTGTAGACTGAGAAAGAATTTGAGCTCTCTCACCATACTCATTTCGAATTTCCTAGTCACTTAGCAAAATCCTCACAAAAAGACTCATTAGTAGCACCAAAAATGATATCATCAACCTAGATTTGAACAATTAGTGTATGATGCTTGTGTTTTTTAACAAATAGTGTGGTGTCCACCTTTCCTTTTTTAAAATTATTTTTCAAGAGAAATGAACTAAGCCTTTCATACCAAGCTCTTGGAGCTTGTTTCAATCCATATAAGGCTTTGTTCAATTTAAAAACATGGTTTGGAAAACAATGTGACTCAAAACCAAGAGGTTGTTCAACATAAACTTCCTCCTCAATGATCCCATTTAAAAATGCACTTTTATCATCCATTTGAAAAAGCTTAAAATTCATATGGCATGCATAAGCTAAGAGAATCCTAATGGCCTCTACTCTTGCAACGGGGGCATAGGTCTCATCATAATCTATGTCTTCCTCTTGGTTGTATCCCTTAGCAACTAATCTAGCTTTATTTCTAGTGATAAGACTTTACTCATCTAACTTATTCCTAAACACCCACTTGCAACCTATAATGGAGTGTTCTTTAGGCCTAGGGATAAGTTCCTATACCTTATTTCTCTCAAATTGGTTAAGTTTCTCTTGCATAGTAAGCACCTAACTCTTATCATTAGGAGCCTCATCAATTGATTTTGGCTCAAGTTGAGAAATAAAGAAAAGATTATTATCTAAAGGATTAAGTTAAGATCTATTACTTACCTTTAGAGGTATCACCAATGATCAAGTCCTTGGGGTGATACTTGGAAAATCTCCAATCTTTGGGTAGATTTTGGCTTGGCTCATCTCTTTATTGATGTTATGGCTCCACATCTTCCTTTGATGATTCACATCTTTCCTTACTTTTATCCTCTCTTCTTGTGGTGTCTTCCAATTCTAGCTTTTCAAAATCACCTACAAGATCATCAACAAAAATACCTTTCCTAAGATCAAATTTACTAGATTCATTAAAGATAACATTCATAGACTCCTCAACTACCATTGAACTTTTATTAAAGATCTATATGCCTTGTTAGAGGTGGAATAGCCTAAGAAAATTCCTTTATTAGTTTTGGAGTCAAATTTCGCAAGATTATCCTTGGTATTTAAAATATAGCACTTATATCCAAATACTATTAGGTATAAAATCTTGGGTATCCTTCTTAGTTCATAAGAGTGATACTTTTGAAGCTTTCAAGAGTTTTGCAAAAAGAGTTCAAAATGAAAAAGTTACTTCATTTCTTCTATTAGAAGTGACCATGGAAAGCAATTTCAAAATGAGTCTTTTGAAACTTATTGTTTGGAGAATATAGCAAGGGATAGAGGAGTAGAAAAATGAGGCATACGATTTATAGTGGTTCGGGTATAATCGACCCTATGTCCATACCCTAATTCTCTGTAATTGGGTGTTCCACTAACTTTAAATGGTGTTTCTAAGCTCACACCTAACTTTTACACTTTGTATTTTCAAAGCTCACACAACAACTTTTACATTGTGTTTTTAAGTCTCATACAATAACCTTTACACTATGTGTTTTTAAGGCTGACACAACAACTTGTCTTTAGTGTTTTTACAAGCTCACACTACAATCTTTACACTTGGTGTTTAATGCTCACACCCAACACTTGCAATCTCATAAAGAAGAGAAGAAAATGAGTAATAAAAGATTAAGAGCTTTAACACAAGTAATGAATTCTCTATTTATCTTGTTTCACACTATTTGGTGGAGTATTTATACCCCATACCAACCAAAGAGACATTAGACTTTAAAGCTCAACAAATCTTTAAGACATTCTAGACAGATTTTGCATTAATTGTATGTCAGGCTGGAGTCGCGGTCGCTATTGGTAAATCGCGGTCACAAAATCCAAATTTTCATATGGGAGGCAAAAATTGCGATGGAAAAATCCATTTATGTCTAACGACTAGTCTTCGTGGCAACTTCTCGTTGGTCCTTTAGGAAAATATAGTCATTGTGTTCTAACTACCCACAAAAGTCGCGGTCGCTACCCAATATGTTGCTTTCATGATTTTTGTTCTCCAATGGATACCTGGGACACTTGGCATGCTATGATTGTGGATTGGCTTCCTTCTTTAATCACTTTAAAAGTTGCGGTCGCGACTGAGACGTGACACATAGCGAATTTGTCTGTGACTTTAGGACTCCCATCTTTGGATGAGTCATGGTAGTGAAGATGCATGCGAATCCTTCTATATGAGTTTCGCCCTTTCCTTGAACTAAATCGCAGTCGTGAATTACAGACCACTAACCGCGAATTTGGATGAACTTTGCCTACTTGAGGATTATGCAATCCTTCCAACTTCCAAAGGAAATCTAACTCAATTTCTGTAAAACAACACCTAGTTGAAACATTAGATATGATCAATCCCCTTTGTCAAGATCAAAAGAGGTCCAAGACATAGGATTACCCATCCTAGTCCAACACACATAAATATATGAGGGACAAATTCCTTCTTAATCAGTCATATTCCTCTATATGATTTACTTCATGTCCAATATCAGTCTGAATAATCATTTGATTAAATATAATGTTAGATTGTATCAAAAAATGTAGTTCATCATATTAGAATCCATGGTGATTTTCTGGTCAGAGGATTAAGTTAATAATATTGCTTGAGAATCACTTATGATTGATTATCTATGCAGTGTTCTCAGAGTAGGTCGATACAATATAATGTTTTTTAAACATATATCGATATGTTTTATTTAATATCATATACCAATGACTAGTAAAACATAGTCATCAATCAAACAATTACTAGTCTTCATTCATTATTATCACAATAATAATGATTGACTAGGGACAATTTAGAATAGAATTCTTTACACCTAAAGGTATTACCATTTAGCCATATACTTGATGATATTAGGTGAACGTAACTATTCACAAAATTTATAATTTAGCCATAATCAAAATATAAAAGAAATATTTAATAAAATTACAACCATGACATTATTAAGCAAATATTCATTACGAGAATTGGCCTAGGGTACACAACTAATAATGGCTCATTTATAGTCATGTTAAAAACCTAAATTTCTAATGAATCTCCTTAACCTAATACTTCTTACATTATAGTTGAACATGTAATAAATTCAGCTTCCATAGTTGACAAGGTTATGCTAGTTTGCTTTTTGCTACTCTAAGAAATAACACTTTTATTAAGCTAAAAGGTATAACTAAAGGTTGATTTGCATTGATCGAAGTCTCCTCCCCAATCAGTATTTGAATATCCAATTATATGCAATTCTAACCTCTGATAACATAAATAATAATCTGGAGTGCCTTTGAGGTATCTTAAAAGTGGTATCTCAAAATCCTTTTCATAACCTTCTAATGCTCTTGTCTAGGATTTGATTTATACCGACTAACTAGCCCAACAACAAAACATATGTTTGGGCAAATACACATCATAACATATATAATATTTCCTACTACACTAGCATATGGTATAATGGACATTTCCTTTTGTTCTTATGGATTTTAGGACACATATTAAGACTTAAAGCCTTATCCTTTAACATAGGAGTATCTACATGCTTGCAACTATTCATATAGAAATGTTTAAGAATTTGGGGATATAATTCTCTTTTGATAGAGCCAAAAGTTTCTTTGAACAATCTCTTTTAATATTAACTCCTAATATGTAGTCATCCTTACCCATATCTCTCATATCAAAATACGTGGATAATTATCTTTTAATATTTGTTACATACTCCTTATCATTTATAGCTATTAAAATGTCATCAACATAAAGAGATAAATTATAAATTTATCATTTAACCTTTTTACATAAACATAATGGTCTTCATCAATCATTTTAATGTCATATGTCAAAATTACTTTGTGAAACTTGAGGTACCACTGTCTAGATGACTACTTTAGGCCATATATAGATCTTTGAAGCTTGCAGACTTTGTGGTCTTGGCCTTTAAGAAAAAAACTATAGGTTGTACCAAGTAGATTTTTTTCATCTATCTCTCTATTAAGAAAGCTATTTTTACATCCATTTGATGTAATTATAAATCTAAATGTACAATAATAGCTAAAATTAGGCAAATAAAGGAAAATCTGACAACAGGCAAAAAAGTTTCCTTATAGTCTATACCTTTTTGTTAAGTATAGCCTTGTGCCACTGAGCAGGCTTTGTATCTATCAATGAAACCATCTACCTTACATTTTATTTTAAGGATCCATTTATTTTCAATGGCTTTACATTTTGATTATAAGTCAACCAAGTTCCAAACTTGATTAACTCTCATAAATTCCATTTCTTCTTTTAATAGAACTTTCCACTTTTCTTTTTAGGGCATTCAAGTGCCTCTTTATTCATTTTAGGTTCTTCATCATCATGAGTAGTGACAATGTAAGCCTTATTTTCTATTAGAAAATGCCTTTTAGGAGTTTTAGATCCTATACTCTTTCATAATTGAGGATTATTGTCTTGACTAATTGAAACGGGCTCTGACTGACCTCAACTCTCCCACTCAATTGAGATAGGTGAAACAACTATGGTGTGCTCCCACTGTTAAGAATAGAGTTAGGTACCTCTTTGTAGGGGTCAATTCATTATTGAATTATGCCATTCACTTCATCTTCCTCTATCTCATATATATGATAGTCCTTATCTACGTATTCCTCTGTAGGAAAATGATCTTTAAGAAAAGTGATATCTTAAATTTATGTAATCTTTTCATTAAAATTCTCACTAATAAATACATAACCTTTTGAGTTTTAGAGTGTATAAATATACATTTCTTCCCTCTCGATCCTAATTTTCCAAATTTATAGGAAGATTCAATTATGTATGTTACAAATCCTTATGGATGTAACTCATTCAAATTAGGTTTTCTGTTCATCCATAACTCATAAGGTGTTAAGGAAACTAATTTTAAAGGTACATGGTTAAGTACATAGGTTGCTATCAATAAAGCATCACCCCAATATTATATTAGGAGGTAAGCTTAAGCCGTCATGGACCTAACCATTTCTAGCAAGGTTTTATTCCTTCTTTCAGTAACACCATTTGGTGTGGAGTTCCTAGAGTTGTTAATTGCCTCATAATACCCTTTGTTTGACATAGTTCCTTGAATTGGTCAAATAGATAATCTCTCCCTTGAGTAGTCTTTAAAGCTTTCACTTTTCTATCTAATTGATTCTTAATCTCATTTAAATATCTTTTAAAGTAATCTAATAATTATGATTTATGGGAGATCAAATAAACATGAACATATCAAGTTTAGTCATTTACAAATGTAATAAAGTATGAGGCTTTATGCCTTGTTTTTACATTCATTGAACCACTAAATGTTAAGTGTATAAGTTGTAGAGGAAAAATAGCACTTGTGCCCTTTCCAAATGGTTTTCTAGTAGCCTTTCCTTATAGTTAAAATTCATATATGGGTAATACAAATATTGCATTTGATCCCAATGGACCATCACATGCTAGTTTATTCATTTTATCTTGCCTAATGAGTCCTAATCTAGCATGCCATAAACAAGCATCCATAACATGATTGCTAGATTCAGTAAATAAGGAAAAATAAATATCACACTTATTATTACAATAATTAGTGTCAAATACCATAAAACCATCATTAATATTACCACAATCGTAAAACATAGTACCATTATAAATCCTTACAAAATCACTATGAAAATATAAACCATATCCAAGTTTTAATAAACCAACAATAGAGACCAAATTCCATCAAATTTCGAGAGCATAAAGGACATCATGTAGGTATAAGGTATGGCTCTTTTGCAAATCTAATTTGCATATGCCAATGCTTTTTACTTCAGCTCTTGCATTATTGCCTATGTAAATCCAATTTATTCCTTTTAAAATTGGGCAAATTCCATGAACTCATTTATGTCTCTAGTTACAAGGTCTATGACAGCTGAGTTTGCAGTCCATATTGGATGAGATTTAGTGACCATAACAGTATTAGAAATAAAAACTTTGGAAATATAACTTTATATTTGAAGAATTAAGATAAGACAATACCTTAGGCTTAGTTCACTCACGAGTAAAATGACCAAGTTTGCAACAATTACAATAGGTCACTTTAATCTTATCCTTTTTGCCACTATGTTTTCCTCTTTTGTGCTTGCGTTGTTATTTCTTATCTTTGGTCCCAAACCAATCTCATGCACCTTACCCTTTCCTTTTCGATTTTTGTTAAACCTCTTGCACTTGTGGCAAAAAACTTGCTTATCACATTTTCAAGTTATTTTATTAAAAATTTTCCATATGAATTTGAATTGAAAGTTCACTATGTTTCCAATAATCATGAATATTCAACTTTTAAATTTTCTTTAACTTTAATTTAAATTATGTTATCATTATTCTGGATGAGAATTCACTTGAATCCTATCAATCTTAGAATGCCCATATTGTGAAGTAAGTTAAAGAAAATGAAATACTATACAAACTTCATAATATAAAAATATCCAACGAGTTCAATACAATGTATAAAAGAATATATATATATATATATATATATATATATATATATATATAGACACGCACACACACATACATACATATAATCATAACTAATGCAATTTAAACTACACAAACTAATAAATGTTAAGTACTAACATTTATAGGGATAAAATCTTTCACCTTCTCCCTATCCATAATAGTTGGAACTAACTTCTTAAGCCAAGGAAAATTTAGGACAAGTAACCTAGACGTCCTAAGACTAAGATTGAAATATAGAGAAGAAGACTTATTTAAATTCTTCAAAGTGTATTAATCCAAAATAGGTAAACTAAAGTCTCATATATATTAGTTTTCCTATTTAACATATGTCCATGGTCATTAGATCATGTCCAAAACTCTTCATTCAATTCCCTTAACTGAAAACTTTCAAGTTTTTCTTTAAGATCATCAAGTAAAGTCACATGTAAACTTGATATTTTTCATCATTATTTAGCACATGTGTGAGTTATCTCTTAAAGATGCCATTGAAAACTTTAACATGATTAATTATGTTATGATCAAGATGCATTCTATATTTGGCAAGATTCTCTCTCAATTCTCTAAGCCTTTCTCTTCCAACTCGAGTCCTCAATGTTATAATAGTGATATTCATACATTTACTACCAAAAATAAATATAATCCTTTTAATATTTTGTAGGCTTCGAGCTTTCTAATTCTCTTCAAATGATAAATGATTCCTTAAATACATTAAGGAAAAAAATGGAAAAGAAATGATCCTTAGAAAGAAAAATTCTCAAACCAATACAATATAGAATAAAAACAAAAATTAGGCATAACCATAACTCAATATACATTTGTAATTAAATAAGTCAATATGGGGTCATCAATTGAGTTTGAAAATTTAATGAAAATTAATCTCAATTTTCCAACATGTATATATAATTCATAATGAATTTTCTAAGCAAAAATCAATTAAAATTTGTATTTTAATCATTTAATTTTCAAATAATTGAAAAATTATTTCCTCCCTTTGAACCTCGACATCCTTGGATATATTATTTAAAATATATCTTTTACTTTTTAGATTTTGTTTTTATTAAAATAATTTTATTTTAAATTTCCATTGTCTTAATAAAAGAAAAATTAGAATAAATATTTTTTATTCAGAAAAAATTAATTTTAATATGCCAAAAATACAAGAAAAAATTTAGAGTTTAGTGGTGATGGCGGTGTCAAAAACCGCTATTAGTGAAGGCCGCTCCTACCCCCACACACTATTGGTGTGTATGGGAATTCATGGCACTGACTGCTGACTGCGGTTAGCACCTGAAACTTTCCCATGTGCCAAGAGTGGTGTGTGAGATCCATGCACCACCGTGGATTCCTCCCCTTGCTTTCAAAATTTTTTTTACCCTCCCATTTTTGTGTGTTTTGAGATTAATGTTGTAGTTAGATTCACATTCTAATACCTAGAAAATTGTGTTTGAAATAACAACAATGGTGAAGAAAGTAAGAATTCACTTCATCTTCTTCCTCAAGAACCTTAATTCCGTAAAATTTTTTAGGTTTGAACCTTTCAACATCTCAATTTCAATAATTCATAATTTTCTCTACAAAAATCCATTTCAAGTATTCTTTATACCAAATTAAAGATCACATTTTGTACTACAAATACATATTAATTTTACAACATAATATGCAGTAAATATAAATGAAAAATTATGCCAAAATTATTGCATTAACCATGAAACAAATCTTAGTTTTCTAATTTTCAGGGTCCCAACTTTACATAACCATAACTTTTAGTATCGAACTCTAAAAATTATATTATATATATCATTTAAAAGCCCTTATATCTTATTTTAAGAATATAGAATTAGCATGAGACGGATCAAATTATATCAGAGGCAAAACATGTTACAAAGTTATGCCCTAACACTGTTATAAAATTCAAAAAATTGATAATTTACATCATTACATATAATTGATCAGATATAATATGGGAAACATCGTGTTAGCTGTAATACCAATGTAGAATAGAATTATTGAATAACAAAAAAAAAAAAGTAAATCACTTACCTCTTGAGGCAACCTCATGTTGTCCTTCTTCAATCACTAAGTCACTAAACAATCACTAGGATATGCACAATAATCCATAACCCAAATACTATAATTTGTAGAGAGATTTTTAAGGTATTTAGAGTACTGTTGTACTTGTTAATCGAGATGAAGAAAGTTTGTTACCCCTTCCCTTTTTATATGTTGAAATATAGCTATTCATGCATTGGAAACTACTTAGTAGTTACCAATCATTGGATAACTATCATTATTTATTTATTTATTTATTTATATATTATAATCAAAATTATGAATGGTTCGAGTCAACCTATCATGGGCAACCTAACAAAAAATTCCAACAATTAAGTATCATTTTGTTATCATCAATAGAACATGATATAATGAAACTACCATTACTTTCATTAAAATGAAGAGCAATATTTTTAAATTAAATTGAATGAATGAGTTGAATTGGAAATTCCAGAAATAAACTAGTTACGCAATTTAAATTATGTGAGAGTGACCAAAATCTTCTAAAACCAACGATTTTTTTTTCTTTGAAAAAAGCAACTTGAAAACTTAGTAAAATTGGGTTTACATGAAATTGCATCACTTTAGCCTTTTTTTAAAAAAAGCCTAAAAGATTTAATGACCTTATACATTTAGTTATTGCTAGTAATTGTTATTGGCAAATTTATTATTACTTATAGATATTTTTGTGTGTGTGTTTATATACACATATATATTTATTTAATTATGCATCAATAGTTTTACTAACAAATGATAAAATAATAAGTTAGTTATAAACAGTAACAACATAATTGAAATTATTAATAAATAAATATATTATTTTTAATAAATAAACTCAAGGAATATTGTTTTTTTATATGTAATAGTAGAATCTATTAGTGAAAAACTTCAAATTGCATCCTTTTTTAAACTACACCTATTAGATAGTTTATGCGCTATCATATATTATTTACGTTATTTAACCAAACACTATTTTTATATTTTGTAACAAACTAAAAAATAAAAAAACTCTTCAAAAAAGTGAAATAAATATCTCATACATGTGAAAGTTTTAGGCTAAGAAAGTTAAATTCATATCCCTTTTATTTTCCTTTTATTAGTATTCATGATAAAGATAAGAGTAGTCATATCTTATATACTAATAGATGTTAGCTTTAATAGAGCTGTCCAAAAAAGAGGTGTGAGCTCCATTGGGTTTTTGCATGGAGCAAGTGGAATCTTGTTTGCGACTTCATCCTTTTATAAACCAACGGGAGACCGAAAGGATGGGGTTTTACATTAGTAAAAACCTCAAAATGTGGCCATGATTAAATCAACAAGGGAACAAGGCAGGATGATATATTAGTAACATCCATAGAAGATATGGAGTCGCCACCTGACTTTAGTTGGGACAATAATTTGAGAAAGGTGAAATCTAAACCTAATTAAGTCATTTAGAAGGGCAAATTCATCTTCACCACATTAGAGATTGGGTTCAAAAATTGGTACGGTTTGAGGAAGAAGTTAGACACCCTAAACCGCCCAAATATTAGGATTTGGCCTTTCTACATCTTTGGTTCATTTTGACCATTTTTAACCATGTTGTTAATGCCCCTAAGAACGTTCCTAATGCACTCCAATTAGTCAAACTAAAGCATCATCATAATAAATACCAAAAAGGGATGTGGGTCATACATCATGGCAAAGGGGGGTGATGCATATCCATCAACCACACATGCATAATCATTCCAAATAATGGCGATTAAGGTCATCATTATTGAGTTAACTTAAGTAAGCACTTATAACCAAGAAAACACATAAGTTAGATGCCACCATGATGACAATAATAGTACAATGGAGGAAACAAGACTCATGCAAAAATCTTACCATGTCTCTAAGTCAAGAAACCTAAACATATTTCTAAATTTATAATCATAAACATCTCAACATAATAAGCTTTTAAAAAATTTCATCATCGCCATCACCAATGTTTAATAAATTAACGATCATAATTATAATAATAAAAGGAATGGGAGTGAGAGAATTAAAATGTAGAATTACTAATTTATAAGGATGATTGCAGCCATGAGATTTTGGGGAATATTTATTATGTGATGAGTTGTCAGCCAATGAGAGATCAATTAGAAACATCAAACATAATAAGAAAAGAGGGAGCATCCATGAAGAAAGTGCCATGGTGCCCAAGCATCAAACTCAGTCTCTACATAATTTAGTAAACACAAAAAGAGAGAGAGAGAGAGAGAGAGAGAAAGAGAGAAAGAGAGAGAGAGAGAGAGAGAGAGAGAGAGAGAGAGAAAGAGAGAGAGAGAGAGAGAGAGAGAGAGAGAGAGAGAGAGAGAGAGAGAGAATGTGTTATTAAGAAAATGAAAAGGGGCAATGGCCTTTTTACCTTATTGAAGAAAAGAAAGAAGAATTCATTATATTATCTATTTTATCTCTATATCTATATAAAAATGCATAGAAAAGAGGGTGATGTGGCTCTCTAAGTATTAAGCAATAACTAATGGTCCAACTGAAAAAAGTTAGGTATGTGCTTGTCTTTTATTTATTTTTCATTTAATTATGAATGAAAAATAATAATACTAAACATTTAAGTCACATTTGGATCATGCCCCAATTTTGAAATCAAAATTAAAATAATGTGAAATTAGGAATGGAATTATTATTTTAATTAAGTATCATTTGGTTATCATTAATAAAATAGGTTGTGATGAAACTATCATTACTTGTCATTAAAATGAAGGGCAATACTTTAAATTGAATTGAATTAATGAGTTGAATTCGAAATTCCAAAAATCAACCACTTATGCAATTTAATTTATGTGAGAGTGACCAAAACAATTTATGTTGGACTAGGTTGATTTAACCTAAGTCATGAACCTCTTTTTATCTTGACAATATAGATTGATCAATTCTAATACTTTCATTAAATGTTGTTTCGCATATTATAAGTTAGATTTTCAATTAGAAGTAGGTTGGAATTCAAAATCTCCAATAATGTAAAGATCATCCAAATTTGTGGTGTGTGTATGGTAAATCACAATTGCGAATAAATCACAAGAAAGGATGAAGTTAGGCCAGAGGAATTCGCGGGCTATTTCACTGCTGCGAACCATCCAAAGACTGCAAAGCCTTAGTCACAGAGGAATGCGTAGTGAGTGTCGCGCTAGGGTCACGACTGCGACTTTCATAGTGACAATGAAAGGAACCAAAGTCACAACCACAGCATGTCAGGTGTCCCAGGTGTCACTTGAAAGATCAAAAATAGTGAGGGCAAAAATTTAGTAGCGACTGTGACTCAAGGAGTTGAAGCTTCCTCACCAAACAGAGAAATTTAAGGTCTCAGTCACGCTCAAGAGTTAGATATCTCGCGACTGCGATTTTTAATAGTGGTTAGAACACAACAACTATATTTTCCTAGACAACCAATGAAAAGCTGACACTTGGACTACCCATTAGACACAGGTGGGGTTTTTTGCTGAAATTTTTGGCTCCACAATGGGAATTGGAAATTTGGGACCGCGAAATGGTAGTAGCCACCGTGACTTCCACTTGACAAGCATTTAGTGCTAAATCTGCCTAAAACATCTTAGAGATTTATTAATAGTTTTAGTTCAACGTCTCTTTGGTGGAAATGAGCTATAAATACTGCACCAAACAAATATAAATGCAAGAGAATTCATTCATTTGTAACCAATTTATTGCCAATTTGCTGCTCATTTTTTCAATTCTTATTTATATGTTTGTGATTGTTTGGTGTGAGCAATAAATACCATTGTAATAGGTTTTAGTGTAAGCCTTGAAAACACTTGTGAGAGGTTTTAGTGTGAGCCTTGAAAACACTTGTGAGAGGTTTTTATGTGAGCTTAGAAAACACAAGGTGTAGGGTTATTGTGTGAGCCATAAACATAAGTTGTAAAAGTATGGTGTGAACTTGGAAACACCTATTGAGTTGAGTAAAATACCAAATTGTAGAGAAATGGGGAGTGGACGTAGGGTTAGTTAACACCCGAACCACTATAAACACTTGTGTCAATTTCTTTCTTCTCCTACTCATTTTCTTATACACATAAACCTTCTTTTTAATTTTTAATAAGCATCAATCCAACCTCCCCTTCTTGGTGCCCTAAGCCAACAAGTGGTATCAGAGCCAAGTCTCACTAAAAACCTTAATTGAGTGAGTAAAGATCAATGGCACAAGAAGGAATCCACTCACACCTCAAGCCTTATTTTGTTGGAACTGACTATACTCATTGGAAGTATAGGATGGAGATCTATCTAGATATGGATGTGGTGGATCTATAGGATGTTGTTGTTAAAGAATGAAAGCCACCCACCAAAGTGGTGGATGGGAGTGAAGAACCAATCCCTATAGAAGAATGGGTTGAAGCACATAGAAGATCCAATGGCAAGAATAAGAGAGCCATGACAATCCTTTTAATCTCTTTCTAAAGAGAAGAAATTGGAATGGTACAACATTGCCAAACTGCCCATGAGATTTGGAAAGCATTGGAGAACTATCAAGAAGGCACGACCTTGGTGAAATCCAGCCGACTAGAGATGTATGTGATAGAGTGGGAGTTATTCATGATGAAGGAGGATGAGAGCATCACTAACATGACCAATAGACTCCTAGCAATCGCCACCAACATGAAGAAGTTTGGTAGGATTCTCACAAATCATGAGGTAAGCTCCAAAATTCAAAAGTCTTTGTCTCTTGAAAAATTTAGTGCTAGAGTGTGTAGTATCCAAAAATCCAACCCGAAAATATAGAAGGTACCAACGGATGTCTTGATAGGCAAACTCTTAACTCATGAGTTGGCCTTAAAGAAAGATGAGGAGATGAAGAAAATGAAAGGCAAAGGAGAAAAATCTGAAATATAAGAACGGAAGACCTTAGCACTTAATTTTACAATTAAGGAGAAGGAAGTGGAGGTTACTTCAAGTGAAAAAAAAAGTGACAAAGAGGAAGAGGAACTAGCAATGCTCTCTAGAAGGACTGAAGAGCTTATTATAAGAAGAAAAGAAAGAAGAAACTTCAAGAAAGCTACTCCTAATCCCAAAGAGAGATCAACTGAAGTCACTTGCTATGAGTGTGGCAAGGAAGGCCGCATTAAGTATGATTGTCCAAAGTTAAAGAAGAAGAAAAAGAAAGGGGACAAAGAAAAAAGGAAGAGCTTTAAACCCACTTAGGATGATAGATCAAGTGAGGATGAGGAAGATGAGGAGATTGCCAACATGTGCTTCATGGCTCAAGAGGATTCACCTAATGAGGCAAGCACTTCATCTCATTCTCATTTTGATTAGAATGATTTAGATGATGTAGATGAAGAGCTTCTAGAAGCTCTCATAATGAGATGTGACAAATATAAGTCACAAATGAAAACTTATAAGAGAAAATGCTCAAAATTAGATGATGATTACAAATCCCTTAACAATCTTGTAAGTGAGTTGAGGACTTCTAATGAAGAACTTAAAAAGTCCTTAGAGAGTCTATCCAAGTCATCTTCATCCCTAACCTCATTGAGAAAGGAAAATGATTCCCTAAAGGGTGAAGTTATTAAGCTTATGAGCTCCATATCTAAATTCCATAAGGGAAAGGAAGTTTTGCGTACACTTCTAGTATCTCAAAGACCTCATTTAGTTAGGCATGGTCTAGGCTTCAATGGAGCCTCTTCATCTACTTGTTCACTTACTATATTTAATAAAGCATCAACATCTTAAACTTCAAATGTTGAGGTCATGGGGAAGAAATGTGCTCCTACCACTAAGCCGCCTATGCCTAATGGCAAAGGAAAGGCCCATCCAAGGCTTAAGAGCCAAGGCTCAAAGAGCAAATTATGCTTACATTTACAACAAGAAGCATGCTCAAACACACAAACATAAAAAAATTCTTTTCTCACCACTCATACACTTGCATACACTCCTATAACCAAAGTATGAGAAGGCTTCCTACTCATACTAAGATTGTACATAGGAGAAAGACTCACAAGTCTAAACTTTAATGTCATTATTGTATGAGATATGGACATATTAATACTTATTGCTACATTAGGAAGGCTCACCTCAAATTGGAAGACCCTTCAATACCTAACCTCTTAGGACCCAAAATATGCTTGGGTACTAAGAAAAGATTATTTATTTGTGTTGTGTAGGGATGTTTAGCAGCCACCAGAGAATCAAATGATTGGCATGTGGATACTAGATGCTTAAAACACATGATGGGCAATAGGAAGCTATTCATGGCCCTAAAGGAAAAGGAAGGTGGCAATGTCACAATTGGTAACAATGCCAAGGGTAAGGTAATTGGCATTGGTACCATTAGTAAGAATGGTAGCTCTTTAATTAATGATGTTTTATTAGTTGATGGCTTACAACATAATTTGCTAAGTGTAAGTCAATTATGTGACAAAGGTAATAAAGTCACCATTAACCATAGAGAATGTCGAGTTACCACATTAGTGGATAAAAAGATTATTTACAAGGGTGAAAGGAAAGGCGATACCTACTCAATTGACTTAGACAATTTAGTTAACCAATTTTTAAGGTGTCTTCTGTCTTTTAGTAATAAAGCTTGGCTATGGCATAGAAGACTTAGACATGCTAGCATGGAGCTCTTGCAAAGCTTATGTAAAGGAATTCTAGTGGAGGGTCTTCCCAAGCTAAGTTTCTCAAAAGACAAGACATGTGGTCCTTCCCAAATGGGAAAGCAACATCAATCTTCCTTCAAATCTAAAAATATTGTAAGTACATCTAAACCTCTTCAACTAATTCATATGGAATTTATGGGACCTACTAAGAGTGCTAGTTTAGGTGGAAAACATTATACATTAGTCCTAGTTAATGATTATTCTAGGTTTACTTAGGTATCCTTTCTAGCTCATAAGTATGATACCTTTGATGCTTTCAAAAGTTTTGCAAAAAGAATTCAAAATGAAAAGGGTTACTTCATTTCTTCTCTAAGAAGTGACCATGGAAAGGAATTTCAAAATGAAGCTTTTGAATCTTATTGTTCGGAGAATGGAATTTTCCATAATTTTTCAATCCTTAGAACATCGCAACAAAATGGTGTTGCAAAGTGGAAAAATAAAACACTAGTAGAAATGGCTAGAACTGTGCTCAATGAGTATTCTTTACCAAATTACTTTTGGGCTGAAGCCATTAATACCTCGTGTTATATAACAAATAGAGTTTTTAACTGACACATTCTTAATAAAACATCTTATGAGCTGTGGAATGGTAGAAAACCCAAGATATCATACATAAGAGTATTTGGATGCAAGTGCTATATATTAAACACAAAGGATAATGTTAGGAAATTTGATTCAAAAACTAATAAAGGTATATTCTTAGGTTATTCCACCTCTAGCAAAGCTTATAGAGTCTTTAATAAAAGTTCAATGGTTGTTGAAGAGTCTATGAATGTTGTTTTTGATGAATCTAGTAAACTTGATCTTGGGAAAGGTTCTTTTGTTGATGATCTTATAGGTGACTTTGAAAAATTGAAATTAAAGCACACTACAAGTGAGGAAGATGAAGACAAAGATAAAGGTAAATCATCAGGAGTAGATGAGGAACCACAACATCAACAAGAAGCATTGCCAAGTCAAGATCTACCCAAGGATTGGAGGTTCTCCAAGCATTACCCTAAAGATTTTATTATTAGTGATACCTCAAAGGGTGTAAGTACTAGATTTCAACTTAATCTTTTAGATAATAATCTTGCCTTTGTTTCTCAATTTGAGCCAAAATCAATTGATGAGGCTCTTGATGATGAAAGTTGGGTGATTGCTATGCAAGAGGAACTCAACCAATTTGAGTGAAATAATATATGAGAACTTGTTCCTAGGCCTAAGGAACACTCAATTGTAGGTTGCAAATAGGTATTTAGAAACAAGTTGGGTGACCAAGGATTCATCACTAGGAATAAAGCTACATTGGTTGTAAAAGGTTACAACTAAGAGGAAGGCACAGACTATGATGAAACCTATTCCTCTATTGCAAGGTTAGAGGCCATTAGGATTCTTTTAGCCCATGCATGTCATATGAATTTTAAACTTTTTCAAATGGATGTCAAA
>CATIWR010214058.1:0-20182 GCA_949677035.1 Omphalea diandra | reverse complement strand
AAGAGCTTGGTATTAGAGGCTTAGTTCATTTCTCTTAAAAAATGATTTTAAGAAAGGAAAGGTGGACACCACACTTTTTGTCAAAAAACACAAGCATGATACATTAATCATTCAAATCTATGTTGATGATATTATCCTTGGTGCTACTAATGAATCTTTTTGTAAGGATTTTGCTAAGTGTATGACTAAGGAATTTGAAATGAGCATGATGGGAGAGCTCAAATTCTTTGTTGGTATACAAATCAAGCAATCCAAGGAAGGGATCTTCATCAACCAAGCCAAGTATACAAAGGAAATACTAAAGAAATTTGAAATGGATGGTTGCAAAGTACCTAAAACTCCAATGAGCAGTACCATCAAATTAGATAAGGATGAATCAGTTAAAGAGGCAGATGAAAAGAGATATCGAGGTATGATCATATCTCTACTTTATCTTACTGCTTCTAGGCCGGATATCATGTTTAGCATTTCCATATGTGCTAGGTTCCAATCCTCTCTTAGAGAATCTCATTTGAATGTTGTTAAAAGGATCTTTAAGTATTTGTATGGCACAATACACTTAGGATTATGGTATCCTAGGAATTCTTCATTTAGTCTCATAGGGTATTCAAATGCGGATTATGCGGGTAGCTTGTTAGATTGGGACTTACCAATTCATAGGTGAATGCCTAGTTTTGTGGTTTAGTAAAAAACAAGTATCAGTTGCTTTATCCACTACGGAAGCCGAGTATGTGGCGGCAGGTTGTTGTTGCACCTAAGTTCTTTGGATGAAACAACAATTGAAGGATTTTGGCAAAGTAGTTTATCACATTCCCATTAAATGTGATAACACAAGTGCTATTAATCTCTCTAAGAATCCCATCCAACACTCTAGAAGCAAACACATAGACATTAGACATCATTTTCTTAGAGATCAGGTGCAAAAGGGTGATGTTGTGTTAGAATTCATTGACACAAATCATCAACTTGTAGATATTTTCACTAAACCTCTAAATGAAGAAAGGATGAACTTCATTAAGAGAGAATTAGGAATGCTTGATGGAAGCTCCATAAAGTGAAAATTTTGATCTTATGATTGATTGTTATGTGTGTTATGCATGAGTGATGATTGTATGAACAATTTTACTATTTATTTCTAGTGGATCACATGTTTTCAAAATTTTTCATTGTTATCCTTGCTGACTCATAATTCGCGGTCGCTATTCATTATTCACGGTCGCGAATTACAAGTCAATCTCACCTGGCAGTCAAATGTCAATTCGCAGTTGCAAAATTTAAGCTCTACCTCGAATTTTGGTCAGTTTTTCAAAAATATGACTGTTAATGCTCCTTTGCCCGAGGAAAATTTGTCTGTTACTTACATTTTCCAGAATTTGCGATCGCGACTCAAAAATTTACAAATCTGAATTAGAGTAATCGCTTAGGCAATTAAGTGATTCGATGGCCAACCATTTCCTCTTTTCATTTAATTCATTTCTAGCCGTTTATGACCGTTTGTACACCCCTTCAAGCCTATAAATACCCCCTTCAATAGTGTTTCCATCACTTCACTACCAAACACTCTTTCTCTCTCTAAAAATATCTCAAGCCCTCTTCCTCTCTTACTATGGCTCCCAAGAAATTCTCCAAGGCTAACAAGGGCAAGGCAGTGGCTCAACCCTTTGCACCTCCTACCCTCCATCTCATGAAGGAAATCACCAAGGAAGAAAAAGAAAGATTCAAGGCGAATTCCTCCAAAATGATTCTCCCAAATAAGATTTCATCGACAATCATGCTGGAGACTTTAGGCATCAATGCGGAGATTAAAGCCTTTCTCTCAAATTTGGGATGGAACGAGTTCATCTTCTGAGATGAACCCAATACGAATAAGTCGTACGCGAATTTATGTGCACCGTGTAACTAAGCCAAAAATTCGATTCGAGAGTTGGCCAATACGAGCTAGCGTTCTAGGCCTTTGGCGACCCTTGCTTTATTTCCTTCGACTAATTGTCTTCCCTTTTTAACTTGCAAGTTGGAGAACACTTTCCCTTCACCATCTCCGCACTTGACATTATTTACTCCGAATTTTGGTTAGAGATTTCCATCGAAACCAAACATGACCCCTGCTTTTCTTTATCCAAACACATCAAAACCCTACCCTGTGGATCCTTCATCGCATCATCACCTGCTTCGTCAACGCAAGAGGTAATGGTAACGAGAAGGTTTCACAAAAAAGACTTGGCATTCTTATTTTGCCTTCTCAAAAACCAACCCATCCAGACCGGCTATTACCTTGTGGATTAATTGATCCACATGAGTACAAAACCCAAAAGCTAGTTTCTCTTGCCCTATCACATAATAGCCATCTACTGTTTTGTTGGAGCACTTAATGAGGAGAAAGAGAAATTCCTCACCAAAAAGCTTATTCCCTTTCAAAACTTCCTAGGCCTAACCTATCGTATAAATGCCAAGGCCATACATCTAGACACATACATCTATACCATTGGTGCAATAGGAGTGAAGAAGATGGAAACCTCCCAAGCTTCTAAGCGAAAGAGACTTTAAATTGAAAAAGGCAACATACAAGTCCCTCCTTCTCAACCAAAAACCAAGACAAAGTTATCTCTTGCCACCATTGATTGCAAGTTGGATAAGCTAACGAGGATGATGAAGAGAAGGTTCCCCTTCCTTTCACATCTTCACAGTGATATGGTGGATCTCCAAGAGAAACTAAGAGTTCTTCCTTACCATCTTTTGGACTTCACCGAATTTGAAGATACGCAAGATAGGGATGGCAATGAAGACAACGTTGAGGATGGAGATGAAGCCGATGGAGCACAATAAGCACCAGAGGCACTATCTTCAAAAGATGATTCTCCACTACTCTAGATTAGGGATCTTTTGTATTTGTTTTTTCTTTTTCCTTATATTTTTTAACAAATATTATGATCCCACAATTATGAATATATAAAACTTGTTTCTTTACAAACATTGTTATCTTATGTGATTGATGTTATTCTTTTATCCATTGCATTATGTTTGCTCCTTATGAATACTTATGCATGAATCTCTTTTTTCCCTTATGTATCGTCTTTTTTATCTTGCCAGAGGGGGAGAGATTGTGAAAGGGAGAAAATAATAACTTGAAAAACTATAGCATAAGTTGAGGGGGAGCAACATACTTATTATTTTTATCAAATTCACCTTTGATTGAATGAATGATATACTTAGCAAATTTTGTCATAAGCATTCATTGAATCATATTACAATCCAACTTCACTTTCCTACATCATTTTAACTTTAGGATCAGTCAAAGTTGTCAAAATCAAAAAGGGGGAGATTGTTGGACTAGGGTGGTTAACCCTAAGTCTTGGACCTCTTTTGATCTTGACAAAGGGGATTGATCAATTCTAATGTTTCATATTAAGTGTTATTTTGCAATTTTTAATTAATCTTTACATTGGAAGATTGGATAAAGTTAAAAAATCTCTAAAGTAAGCAAGTGTTCCCTAATTCACGATTGCAATCTAAGATTCGCAACCGCGATCTGTGAGAAGAATTGCTAGAAACTCAGACAGATGAAATCGTAGAGTCATTCTCGACCGCGACTCATCCAAAAGAAGAACTTCAAAAGTGACAAGCGAATTCATAGTGTAAAGCTTGCTTCAATCGCGATCGCGAATTTCAAAGTAACTCAAGATGCAATCAAGTCCACAATCACAGCTTGACAAGTGTATCAGGTAATCGTTGGAAGTCAAAAATCACGATGGGAACTTATTGGTAGCAACTGCGAACTTAAAAGAAGAAGATGAACACTTTTGGCAGATGAATTCATGTCCTCAGTCGTGTCCTATATAAGGGAAATCGCGACCACTACTTTTAAGAGCAGGTGAAAGGCAATGACTATATTTTCCTGGTGAACTAATCAGAAGCTGCCACATGGACTAGTTATTAGACACAAACAGGGTTTTCTTTATGAAATTTGGAATTCGCAACCGCGAATAAGTAGTAGCAATTGCGAATCAAGACTGTCAAGCATTTAATGCGAAAATCTGTCTAACACACTTTGATGATTTTGTACCAGTTTTATTGCAATGTCTCTTTAGTGGGTATAGGCTATAAATACCTCACTAAACAGTTGTAAATGCAAGAGAATTGATAACTTTGTACCCAAACTCTTGCAATTTTGTTACTCACTCTTTTCTATTCTTTAAGTTATTGTTAGGTGTGAGCATAAATATCGATTGTAATAGGTTATAGTGTAAGCCTATCAAAACACTAAGAGAGGTTGTTGTGTGAACCTATTAAAATACAAGCATAAAGGTTGTTGTGTAAGCCTCAAAACATAAGTGTATAGGTTGTTGTGTGAGCCTTCAAAATACAAGTGTGAAAGTTTGGTGTAAGCTTGCAAACATCTTTGAAAGATAGTGGAACACCCAATTTCTAAGAATTGGCGAGTGGACATAGGGTTGTTTATACCCGAACCACTATAAATAGTGTGTTTCTTTCCCACTCATTTCTGTTCTCTTTTTCCAATTTTAATTTTTATATACCAATTCAACCTCCCTCCCTTCTTGGTGCCTTGGGCCAACAGCTTCCTATTGCCCGTCATATGCTTAAAGCATCCACTATCCACATGCCAATTGTTTGATTTATTGGTGGCTACCACAAATCCCTACACAATATATGTAAATCACTTTTTCTTAGATACCTAAGCATGCTTGGGTCCTAGAAGGTTAGGAGTTAAAGGGTCCTCTAATTTGAGGTGAGCCTTCCTAATATAATAATGAGTATTAATGTGCCCATATTTCATGCAATAGTAACATTGGAGTTCAGACTTGTGAGTCTTTCTCCTATCCAGAAACATAATATAAAGATGAGGCCTTCTCATACTTGGTGGTAAGAATGTATGCAAGTTCATGAGTGATAAGGAGTAAAAGAGAATTTTTTGTGTTTGTGTGTTTAAGCATGCTTCTTATTATAAATATAAGCATAATTTGCTCTTTGAGCCTTGGCTCTTAAGCCTTGAGTGGCCTTTCCTTTGCCCTTAGGCAAAGGTGGCTTAGTGCTAGGAGCACCTATCTTCCTCATGGTCTCAATACTTGAAGTTTGAGGTGTTGTTGCTCTAACGAATGTAGTGAGTGAAGATATGAAGGTTAAGGCTTCATTAAATCCTAGACCATGCCTAATTAAGGGAGGCCTTTGTGATACTATGAGTGTATCCAAAACTTCCTTACCCTTATGAAATTTAGAGATAGAATTTCTAAGCTCAATGACTTCTTCCTTTAGAGTATCAGTCTCTTTTCTTAATGAAGCTAATAATGAAGATGATTTGGAAAGATTTTCCATTGATTTTTTGAGTTCTTCATTTGAAGTCCTCAATTCACTTACAATATCATTAAGGGATTTGTAATCATCCTCTAATTTTGAGCATTTTCTCTTGTAAGATTTCATTTATGACTTATACTTGTCACATCTCATAGTGAGAGCTTCTATAAGCTCTTTATCTACATCATCTAAGTTATCATAATATGAATGAGAATGAGATGAAGTGCTTACCTCATTAGGAGAGTCTTCTTGAGCCATGAAGCATATATTGGCAATCTCTTCATCCTCTTCATCCTCACTTAAGCTATCATCCTAAATGGCTTTGAAGCTTTTTGTCTTCTCTTTGTCCTTTTTCTTTTTTTTCTTTAGCTTGGGACAATCATATTTGATATGGCCTTGCTTGCCATACTTATAACAAGTGACTTCAATTGATCTCTCTTTAGGATTAGGAGTAGCTCTCTTGAAGTTTCTTCTTTCTTTTCTTCTTCTAATGAGCTTGTTGGTCCGTCTAAAGAGCATTGCTAGTTCCTCTTCCTCCTTGTCACTTTCTTCTTCACTTGAACTAACCTCCACTTCCTTCTCCTTAGAAGTGGACTTGAGTGCCAAGGTTTTCTTTTCATGTTTTTCAGATTTTTCTCCTTGGCCCCTCATTTTCTTCATCTCCTCATCTTTCTTTAAGGCTAACTCATAAGTTAAGAGTTTGCCTATCAAGACATCCATTGGCACCTTTCCTATTTTCGGATTGGATTCTTGGATACTGCACACTCTAGCACTAAACTTTTCAAAAGGCAAAGATTTTAAAATTTTAGAATTTACCTTATGATTTGTGAGAATCCTGCCAAACTTCTTCATGTTGGTGATGATCGCTAAGAGTCTATTGGTCATTTCGGTGATACTCTCATCCTCCATCATGAACAATTCCTACTCTGTCACATACATCGCTAGCCGGTTGGATTTCACAAAGGTGGTGCCTTTGTGATAGTTCTCCAAAGCTTTCCATATCACATAGGTTGTTTGTTAATGTTGTACTCTTCTAATCTCTTCTCTTGAGAGAAAACTTAGAAGAATTGTCATGGCTCTCTTATTCTTACCATTTGATCTTCTATGTGCTTCAACCCATTCTTCTCTAGGAATGAGTTCTTCACTCCCATCCACCACTTTAGTGGGTGGCTTCTATTCTTTAACCATAACATCCCAAAGATCCACCATATTCGTATCAAGCTAAATCTTCATCCTATACTTCCAATGTAGTCAGATCCATTAAAGTATGCCTTAAGGTATGAGTGGATTCCCTCTTGTGCCATGAACTTTGCTCACCCAATTAAGGCTTGTTTGTGAGACTTGGCTCTGATACTATTTGTTAGCCTAGGGCACTAATAAGGGGGTTGAATTGGTGTTCAAAAAAAATTAAAATGAGGGATAAGGTGTTTAAGAAGTTTAGTAGAAGAAGACAATAATAGACACAAGAGTTTATAGTGGTTAGGTATTCACCAAACCTACGTCCACTCCCCAATTTTCTACAATTGGGTGTTTCATTCAACTCAATAGGTGTTTCCAAGCTTACACCAAACTTTTACAACTTGTGTTTTCTAAACTCACACAAAAACCTCTTACAAGTGTTTTCAAGGCTCACACTAAAACCTTTCAAAAGTGTTTTCAAGGCTCATACTAAAACCTCTTACAATGGTGTTTGTTGTTCACACCAAACAATCATTAAAGCATAAATAAGAATTAAAAGAATGAGTAACAATTAGCAAGAGTATGGTTATAAATTAATGAATTCTCTTACATTTACATCTATTTGGTGGAGTATTTATAGCTCATATCCACAAACGAGACGTTAAACTATCAACAGATCTCCAAGATTTGCTAGGCAAATTAAGCATTAAATGTATATCAGGTTGAAGTCACGGTCGCAAATTTCCAATTTCCATAGAGGAGCCAAAAATTTTGGCGAAAAACATTGATTGTGTCTAACAACTAGTCCACGTGTCAACTTTTCGTTAGTCATCTAGGAAAATATAGTCATTGTGTTATAACCACTCTCAAAAGTCACGGTCGTGAGACATCAATGTCTTGGGCACAATTGAGACTGCGAATTCCTCTATTTGAAGAGAAAACTTCAACTACTTGAGTTGCGGTCGCAAACAAACTTTTGCCCTCATGATTTTTGATCTTCAATGGACATCTAGGACTCTTGGCAAGTTGTGGTTGTGGCTTTGGTTTTTTCCTTTGTCACTATGAAAGTCGCGGTAGCGACTAAGGCATGACACACACTGCGAATTCTTCTGTGACTAAGGCTTTGACAACTTAGGGTGTGTCGTAGCAGCTAAGTTGTCCACAAATTCCTCTGGCCTAGCTTCTTCCTTTTTTATGACTGATTCGCAATTACAATACACTTACCATTACAATACACTTACCGTGAATTAGAGTGAACTTTACAAGCTTGGAGATTTGAACTCCATCCAACTTTCAATGACAAAATCTAACTTATAATCTACAAAACATCACTTAATGAAAGTATCAGAATTGATCAATCTCTATTGTCAAGATCAAAAGAGGTTCATGACTTAGGTTAAATCTAGTCTAACAAAAAAGTTGGTCTAACAAAGAAATCCTAAACATTTGAGGAAGAAATTAAGTAATGATGAAGGAAGGTATGAACACTAGTAAGAAGATGTGCACTAAGTTAAAGAGCTTAATAATAAAGAATGTGCAAGTGTGATTAATGTTATTATTAAGGGAACCACTGGGGGAGACAATGAATCTTAAAGAAAAGGCATATTCAAAAAGTATATTCCATAAATTACATAGCCAATATGGCCAGACAAATATTATGCGCAGTCACATTCCCTTCAGAAAATGATAGAAGGTTGTGCACTCCTCATGTAAATGCCCTAGTAGTTCAAGGCTAGCTAGAGAACTATCTAGTCTAGTGCATCCTTGTAGATGATGGCAGCTTAGTCAATCTATTAATTACTCAAGCATGCAAGGCCATTGGTCAATATCCTAATAAGTTGCAACCAGTCCTAACTCCATTAACAAGCCTTAATGGGGAAAAAAAAAACAGGTTGTTTTAGGAGCGATAGAGCTAAATATGGAGCTAAAAGACTTGGACATCACCAAAAAATTTAAAGCCATGTGGATGGCAATTGACATTCCATTTACTTATAATGCAATCATTTGAAGGCCAATTATAAATGAAACAACTACCTACACATGTGTGCCTTAAAAATATATTGCCCTTTGTTTTATTTTTTAATCAACTGCTTTTTTTTAAAAGCATCATTAGTGATAATATTTTATTTTTATTTTTATCAAATTTATGATAAAATTTGCCTTCTAATTTATTTTTATCCAGTTATTTAGTCCTTTTATATTATTTTTATCTTTATCTAATTTATGATAAGCTCTACCACCTAATTTACCTTATTTTATTTTATTTTATTCATATAATTTATTTTTATCCAATTATCCAGTCCTTTTATAATATTCTTGTTATCGCTCTATATCCAGTTTTTTACCTTTTTATATTATTATTGTCTTTGATCTTTATCCAATTATCTAATCCTTTATTTTTATATATTATATATCTCTATTTAGTTTTTTAGTCCATTTATTTTATTTTTATTTTTGTCCAATTCATAGCAGGCTCCACCTCCTAATTTATCTTTATTCAGTTAACTGGTCCTTTATTTTAATATTAACACAATTTTATTTTTGCCTAATTTTATTTTAATATTATTGTAATTTTATTTTTGTCTAATTTATTTCTACCCGATGGATTAGTCATTTTATGTTAAAGTTTGTCTTCAAATTTATCTTTATCCAGCTAACTGATCTTTTATTTTAATATTATTATTTTCTTATTTTGCCTAATTTAGTTCTACCTGATGGATTAGTCATTTTTATTTTAAAATTGCGATCATTGACGTTGTTATCATTGACATTGCTATTTTACTACTTTGTGGCTTGCCGCCTAATTCATTTTCATAAGATATACTACCTTTTTTATTTCTATTGTCATTGTCATTTTATTTTAGTTTATTTTATCATATGCTTTTATATCTATCCTATGATATCATAATTTATTTTTCTTTGAGTGTTCATAATTATCTTCTCTTCAACTTTTATAGTATGGTATATGAAGGCTAACCTTTGTGTTGCAGGATGTACCTACTCTGCCTTATACCTTCATCATTTTGGATAAGCTTTGAAAATCTCTACCTCACTTGGCTTGTAAAATTAATTAATTCTATTACTACTATTGCATACATATTTGCACTAGGTTTATTCTTCGATGATAAATATATTAATAATGTGCATGAAGTTGGCTACAATTAAAAAAATAACAAATAATTAATATGGATAATTTATAAAAATCACGAGAATGAGTAGAGGTTGGACCAATGTCTGAGCGGCTCAAGGTGCCTAACACCTTCCTCAGGCCACACCTAACTTCTAAACTTGACTTTGAAGGAATGACAAGTTGGGTATTCTATATAGGATTCAAATTGTTACCCGATTAGTCCTAGTCACATTGGGTGGTGATTTTGATTTTCTCTAAGTTTCATCAATGTGTTATCCTTTATGCCCACAAGCCCCCAATGCTCGTATATAGTGGTACAGTCACAAGGTCCTCATTTAATGATGTATTTTATTGAATTATCTTGCGATAATTTTTTATCAAGTGTGATCTACTTCATAGTGGCGACTCCACTAGGAATAAAGAAGTTGATCTCATGTAATCTTCTTTGATTTTTTACATTTTTCCCTATTAATTATGTTGAATTTTTGCATTCACTACACACACCACACGCACAATTGACCCTAACAACCTGGTGCTACCATTGATGCGATACCTAAGTTCCACTCATTCTTAAGAGAGCACCTATGGGAAACACCGCTCATGAGCCTTGTACCTTTGAGTATATCAAAAGGGTTGTTTCGACCTTACCTTGTGGGAGCTATCTTCATCAGTAAAACCTAACCAAAGCCCATGTAGTTGCTCTAAATCCATGGATAGGATAACTTTTGACTAGTTATGGATGGTTTAAGCCTGAAAAGTTTAAGGATATGATTTATGTCTCGAATACATTGGTGTGAAAAATTGGTGCCCCTTGTTGGGAAATATTTGTGTTCTCGATATGAATTATATTCCTTAAATTTGAAGCTTCACCATTATGGATGGTTACCAATATGAGAGATTCAATGTGTGAATTTGGTCACCCCTGATGATGGCTAAATTGACTAAATATCCTAAGAAATAGCCTTGAGACCAAAGTTTGTGGGTGATATAAGGGAGGAAAGTTCATATATGTTTTGTTATTCCTATTGAACCATGTACATTCATGTACACATACGTACATGCATCATGTTTTAACCCCTTCACTTGCAGCCATCATAGATCCTAACCATCTTTAACATGAGGGAGAAAAGGGAAGAGATTAACTCGAAGAAGTCTCAAGGTAAGCTTTGAATAAAACTCTAGATCAGTCATGGCCAATACCGATGAACAATTTGATGCTCTGAACCAAATGAGGGAATAAATGTAGAAAATGATGGAATCCATGATCAGATAGATGGGGAAAATGATTGGAATGGTGAATAGAATGATACATCTTTTAGAAAATAGTCACAAGGGAAAATCGCATGCGCATCCTATACCACTAGCAACTTTTCACCTAAATACGTCCATCTTCTCAACTCAAAATATCCCACAAGGTGACACCACACCACAAAACCAAACAATACTCATTCCACCACCTCAACCTACATTACATCCCCTACCAAACCTAACTATCCCACCTTAAGCACCCACCATACAAATATAGGATGATGATTTTTATGATATGGATGACATTGAATGTTAAAAGGTGACCAAGGATAAGATGGTTCAAAAGGTTGTTAGGGGTTACATCTAAGGTTAAGAGGTAATGGCTAACATAGCTAAATGGATGGATAAGCTCCAGAAACTATTAGAAGCAAAAGAGATGCGCAGAGAGGAAGACTTATCTTTATCTGACAAAGTAGAACTTCCACTAAAGTTTAAAATGCCAGACTTAGTTCAGTTTAATGGAACTTAGGATCTTACAATTCATTTGAAATAATATGTCACTACCATAAAGGTCGTTAGGCTATCCCCTATATTAATTGCCAAATACTTCAGTTTGTCCTTAAAAGGATGCTTAATGAAGCGGTACCATGACCAACCAAAGACAATCCGAGAAAACTAGAAAGAGTTGGTTAAAGCTTTCAAAAGTTATTACTCATATAATGTGCAGATGGACATAACCTTAAAGAACTTAAAAGCCATGACATAAAAGCCTAACAAGTCATTTTCTAACTATCTAAAGAGGTGGAAAGAGATAGCTAGATAGATGAAAAATCAATAGAATGAGAGGGATCAAGTCAAAATCATCATGAGGGGTGTTTGAACTCCAATTTGTAAATGACTCAGATTTTTATGTCTTCAAAATTTTAAAGATGTGTTGGATTCGAGTATGTAGGTAGACAATGCCAAGTCAAATAATCAATGAAATTATGAAAGAATGGTGCAAGGTAGACAAAGTAGTCGTCAACCATAGTCAGAAAGGCAAAAGACCATAGACATGAATGTTGTAAAGCAACCTCTAAAGTTCTCTAAACTGGGGATATCATTATGTAGACCATTGAAAAGTTGAAGAAGAAAGGGATGTTGTGTGCTTTAGACCCAAAACCTTTGCCAAATCCACTTCCCATGAATTATAACCTAAATTCATATTGTCCATTTCACCAAATAACTAGGCACCACATTGATCAATGTATTAGACTTAGGCACGAGATTCAAGACTTAATTGAATAAAGTAAAATTACCAATCCTAAGGTAGGCTAACCCAACACACATAAGAATTCTTTAACTAGATATAATAATGTCCCCCTATCTCAGAATTTATTAGTGATTGACTCGGGCTTGAATGAAAGTGAAGAGTTATGGCTGATGATGTTAAATGTGTGAGAGAGTTTTGATGAAAAGGAGGAAAAAGTGAAATTTGATGTTTGGGAGGATGTGAGTGATACCAAATGAGAGAGGTTGAGTGAGGTCACTGGAAGTGGGAAATACTATAGGAGAGAGAGTGAAAAAGAAAAAGAGAGAGAGAAAAAGATAAAGTAAAAGAGAATGAGAGTGAGGATCTAGCGGTGGAACAATTGAAGAGAAGTCAAGCCCAAGTTAGTGTATGGGACTTGCTAGCTTCCTCCATAAAGCATAAGGAAACAGTGGTTGAGGCACTCTTTAATCTGACTATCTCCATTGTGGCATTACTTAAAGATGTGACCTGCTTAGTAAATGATGATAGACTAGAGATTGTTCTTTACTATTGTTGATCTACGACTAGAAGGTAGAAATCATAATAAAGCTCTATTTATAAAGATAGAGATGAAAGGGAAAACGAGCTTTGTATGTGATGGTGGATGATAGGTCAACTATTAATGTTTGTCCATTAAAGACATTGCCTAAGTTTGGCATAGATATGTCTAATATGGAGGTTTTAAATGTTATCATATAAGCTTATGATGATAGTAAGAGGCCTGTGGCTAGGATTTTCAAAACAATGGTGAAGGTGGGTCCTATTCAGTTAGAGGTAAAGTGCAGGTGGTTGATATATTGATGTCCCTTATTTTGCTCCTTGGAAGGCCTTAGTTTTATGTACTTGGAGGATTACTATTGACCTTGCATCAAAAGGTGAAATTCCAGACAAAAGATGAGATTGTGACAATATATGTCGAAACCAATGATGTTGTAGCTGTCTTAAGTGTCTCAATTCCTTATCTATAAGGTTTTCAAGTGGCTGAAATTTATGAAGACTAGATGGATCCTCTTATGGCTTATAGGATGAAGATGTCTTTTTCTGTTAGGCACTGGTTTAGGAAAAAAAGAAAATGGTATGCCAAAATTTCCTAAATTTTAGGGATAGATGACAAGACATGGTCTGGGTTATGATTCTACAAAAGGAGAGACACTAGTAAAGATGGAAGGTAAAGGGCACTGTCAAATTTCTTTTGCAAAAGGGATTTAAAGATTCAATCTAATGGATCTCTCTAATCGATACTTGACACTAGGAGATATGTTCTGAGGGTTTGTGATCTTTATTAATATGTTCAATTTTGGGATGGCCTCACTGAAACTAAAGTTTAATGAAGAGCAAAATGAAACTCCTAAGGCTGAAAAATTGACAAGGGAAGAATATTGTTGCCACTAGCAAGAGCAAAATGGAGGTATTAGTTGCACCTGAGTTAGAGGAAGGAGAGACATCAAAGACAAAACTAGAAATAAACATCTCTAATGTCACAGCTTTAGTTGAAAGCACTATTAAGGACATTTTTATTAAGGATGTCCCTGATGTTATGTTTTCTGAGATATATAAGGATGATGATGTATTTTTGAACAAGTTTAAGTTAATGAACTTCGAATTTACCTACTTGTGTGATGTCTTTCATGATGGAACTATGCATGAACTTAAAGATCTTATGAGTAGCTTTTGCATTAACTTTATTTAAACAAATGCCTTTAACCTTGGCATTGAAGAAAACCATCAAAATTAAGCCATAATCAAAGGTATTATCCTAGATCAACGATGATGTTTGGAGGAGTTATTAACTAAGTATAGAAAGTATTTGCCTAGACCTATGATGACATACCTAGGGTAAACAGGAGTATTGCCAAGTGGACCATCCCAACGTACTCTCATATGAAACTTGTGGAGTAGAAATTAAAGCATCTCAGTGCTTATTGGTGAAGGATAAAGTATCCAAACAAATAGTTAAATTTCTCGAAGTAGTCAACTGTCCTAAATGGTTGGCTAATATTATGCATGTACCAAAGGACAAATGAGTCTAGGTCTGCGTCAATTATCAAGACTTGAATAAGGCATTTTAAAGATTATTTTCTTTTGCCTCATATTGACATGTTGGTGGACAACACAATGATTGCTATGATGTATTCCTTTATGGATAGGTTTTCTAGTTATAATCAAATTTCGATGGCTATCATAGATAAATTAAAGACAACCTTCATGACTGAATGGGAAACCTATTACTATAGAGTTATTCCTTTTAGGTTGAAGAATGTAGGGGCAATTATTAGAGAATGGCACAACCTTGTTTTATAATCTGATGCATAAATAAGTGGTAGTGTAAGTCGATGACATAATGGTAAAATCAGAAATCGGGGAAGGTCACTTTAAAGTGCTGGAAAAGTTTCTATAGAAAGTTGAAAAGTATAATCTCAAATTTAATCTAAATAAATGTGTATTTGGGGTAATTTCTGGGAAGTTGTTAGAACACATTATTAGTCAACATGGAATTGAGGTTTACCCTGACAAAATAAAGGCCATTCAAGAGATACCAGCACTAAAGACAGAGAAATAAGTCTAAGGGTTCTTAGGAAGGCTAGCCAGTACATTAGTAGGTTTATTGCCAAGCTTACAGTAATGTGTAAGCCAATTTTCAAGTTACTAAGGAAGAATCAACTAGTAGTTTATAATGAATAGTGCCAAAAAGCATTCAAGAAAGTTGAAAAGTATTTAATAAACCTACAAGTTGTAAAATCACTAAGATAAGGAAGCCTCTAATTTTCTATCTAGCTATTGAGGAAAAATAAATTGGTGCCATGCTTGCTTAGGAAGAAGAGATTGCGGTAGAACATGTCATTTTTTACTTAAGCAAGTAGTTGCTCCCATATGAACAAAAGTATAATCAAATTGAGAAAACATATGTGGCTATGATTTGGGCCACAAGAAAGCTGCGACATTACTTTTAGTCTTATAAGGTGCAAGTGGTGTTGTAGATGGATCCTCTCAAGTACTTATATAAGGCCCTTTATTAGTTGGTAAGCTAGCCAAATGATTAGGTTTGTTATCAAAATTTTATATCATCTATGTGACCAAGAAGGTAATTAAGGCAAGGACAGTTGCTAAGATCTTGGTACAACATAAAAGATGAGCCATAGGAATTAGAATTTCTAGATAAGGGCTTACGGGCAATAGAAGTGCAGGGATGGTAGATGTATTTTGATGGTGCAACGAATAAGAGGGGAGTAGGCATTGGGGTCATTTTAGTATTGCTAGAAGGTGAAATGTTTCCAATGGCTAGGAAACTCTACTATAGGGTCACCAATAATATGGTAAACTATGAGGCATGTCAATTTGGGCTGAAAACTCTTATTGTAATGAGGAGTTAGAAAAGTCAAAGTCAAAAGGTATTCAATGCTAGTCACATCTTAAGTCATAGAGGAATGGGATATAAAGGAGGAAAAGTTGAGGCTATATCTAGATTACCTAAAGGTGGTGAGGCAAAGTTTTGATAAATATGTTTTCACACATCTACCTAGAGAGGAAAACTAGTTAACAAATACTTTGGCTACTTCGATGTCAATTTAATAAAGGGCAAACAAAGTTTTGCTAGAATTGCTAATGATTACTAGATCCAAGATACCTTGTTACATTAGAAGATGAGTGATGCAAGTAGAAAAGGATGATAAACCATGGTATTCTAATATACAAAGGTGCCTAGAAAGTCAAGAATACCTTGAAGGAGAAGAATAGAAGGACTGATAGATAATAAAGAGACTAGCTCTGTAGTTCATAACTTTTAAAGGATATGTGTATGAAAGAATGGGATACAGTTGAGATGTCCATCAGAGAAAGAAACACAATAGGTTAAGGAAGAAGTACATGAAATTACATATGGGCCTCTAGCCAAAAAGATAATCAAAAGGGGATACTTTTGGTTCATGATGGAAAAAGATTGCATTAAGTTAGTAAAGACATGTCACAAATGTCAACGAAAATCTCAATCATCTTTCCCCAATTGAGTTACAAGCTTTGACTTCTTCGTGGTCGTTCACAACTTAAGGAATCAACATTATTGAGGAGATTAAGCCTACTATAATTAGAGGCTAGAAGTACATTGTAGTTATAATTGACTACTTATCAAAAGCCGAGGCTTATGGTAAACTGGGGGCAAAACAAGTAGCCAAAATCATTGAGAAACATCATTATAGATATGGAGTTTTGCATCTTGTGTTGACAGATAATGGAGTGCACTTCCAATTAAAGACTCGAGATCTACTAAAAAAATATGGCATCCACCATCATAAGTCTTTCCCCAATAAACCACAGGTTAATGGCAGAATGGAAGAAACTAACAAAAATATCAAGAATATCTTGGCCAAGATGGTTAAGACATGTAGAAATTGGTCTGATAAATTGTCATTCACCTTATGAGGTTATAAAACTATTGCCAGGACATCGACTAGGGAAACTCCTTATTCTCTAATTTATGGCACTAAGGTTGAACTCCCTATAAAGGTTGAAGTTTAGTCCCACTAAGTAATGTTGGAGTAAAAATTTTTGAGTGTCAGTAGGCCCAAAATAGATATGAACAACTAGCATTGTTAGATGAGAAGAGGTTGAAGGCCTTATATAATTTAAAATTGTATTAAAAGTGAATCGCACGAGCCTACAATAAGAGAGTTAAGCTAGGAAAAATCAGTGTTGGGGGTTTAGTCTTAAAAGCTGCTAAACCACAACCATTTGATTCGAAGGGTAAATTCAGACCAAACTGGGAAGGACCATTCATGGTAAAGAATATTCTATCCTAGGGTGCAACTAAGCTATTTGACCTGGAGTAATGAGTTTGTTGAATCGATCAAATTGGATCATCTGAAAAATATTTTACGTAAAATTTTTTACGACAAAATGAGGCATTGATTTTCTCAATTTATATTGTTATCAGCTTGATAATTAAATATGATAAATGAAATTATTGGGAGATTCATCCAAACAAGAGTCTACTTTTTTTTATTAAATAGTAGGCAAACAACGAACACACCTATGACACAAAAAACTTAATCGGTACATCATTTTCAAGTCTAACACCAACATGGCAAATGTCGTTTTTCACTGTGTTACAACAAATAATAGACCTATGTCATAAGCAAAAACATTTACAACAAGCTTAATCTTCAGCACCGAGTCTAAAATTTAGGCAACTGGATGAGCCTTATATCTAAAATATGGGTAGCTCCTTACAAATGCCAATAAGTCTCAAACTATTATTAACAAGGTTGTTGACTATTCTAAAGAAGATGACATCTTATACAAGCGATCTTATAGTATTCCTAGCTCAGATGTATCTCACTTGAAAAGCAAAACTATGTTCTAAGAGAAAACCATGAAGGTCTTCATGGAACCCATGAACCTGGTACCACCCTAGCATGAAAGATAGTTTTATTGTGATATTTCTGGCCCTTTATATTCAAAGATACAAAAGGTCTCATACAAAAATATGATGCTTATTAAAGACATAGATCAATCCCTTAATAGCCCTCGAATAATCAACAACCTATCATCTTGGCTTAGCCTTTCACATAATAGGGGATTTATTTCCTCAACCCTTTTGCACTAGTACCCAAACAAGAAACATTTTTCATAATCTCCATTGGTCACTTCTCTAAATGGCCTGAGGTTGATATCATTGCCACCATTACCTCAACCAAAATATTTAAATTTTTTAAGAAGATGTGATATTCCAATTCAACATCTATAAGGTTTTCATCACTAATAATGGAAAACAATTTAATTGCAAGTAGTTTAGGTCTTATTGTATAGACCTAGCTATTGATCTACGATTCACCTTAATGGTGTACCCTTAAATAAATGGTATGACTAAAGTGACCAACAGGATCATCTTATAAAGACTTAAGAAATCATTGAAAGATCCCCATGGTGTAGGGTTGATTAGCTTAACCACATTTTATGTGCATTTCGCATGATTTCAAGAATGGTAACAGGCTGAAAACTATTCTCCTTGGTATATAGAACTAAAGTGATGATCCCTATAGAGATTGGTATCCCTTATTATCAGGTGTTTTGCCACGATCCTAAATAAAATAAGGTCGAGCTCTACTCCAATCTTAACATTCTTACTAAAAAATGAAAGGAAATAACCATTTGAACTGTTACATATCAATAAAAGGTAGTTTGATTAATAGAAGAGTAAAGCATTGAACCCTCAAGGTAGGAGACTCGATCCTTAAGAAAGCTAATATGACCAAAGTTGATGCTAGCATTGGTAAACTTAGTGGCTACTCGGAAGGACTTTTTAAATTTTTCAAAGTTATAGACCTTGTGACTTACAAACTAGAAGCCAAGGATGGGAAGCTTATTCCTTAGACATGGAACATCAATAATCTTAAGAAATACATCATCTAATGATAGCCATAGTTGTTCCCTATTGTAATAAAACTCAAACACGATCTTAGCCATCGTACTTCTATCATTCAATTAATTTAAGGGATATTCACACCCTCTCTTTTTGTATTTTTAAACTTATTATTTATTTGGTTCACACTACTAAGGCATGTATCGAGCTCATTAGCCTCGTACATCACAAAGGCTGCTAAGTGTATGGCTAGTGAATACCTTTAAAAAAAAAAGAAACTTATGAGTAATAATTCTATTATTAGATTGGTCATACTTAACACTTTTCAAACAAGACTAGCTTAACATCCTATTATTAGATTTGATTTAATATCTTAGTCAATCTATTAGCTCATTATATTAATATCGATCTCATTTTTATTATTTTAGCTTGTTTTTAGTTCTCCATCTTTTAAAGTTCAATATTTTTTATATAATGGTATGAAAAAGTAAACAAAGAAAAGTCTTTCATTACTTAGGAAAAACTTTTACAAGTAATATGACATGTTTGGGGTCACATTCAGTTTATACCTATTCCTCTGCCTTATCCTCTTCTTCTTCATCATCACTGAAGAGAATATCCCTTTTATAATTAAAATCAATACCTAGAAGTGTCTTGCCTAGCTCACACTTTATCTTAGCATTGCAATCAAAATAAATCACAACCATTTCCTTCTTCGCTAAAGAATGGACATCTTATTTATTTTGCTTCCACAAGCCTACCTTTCACTCTATCTCGGCTACTCTATTTACAAATTTCTTCTCTCAATTGGTTGGCTCAGTGTTCATCCCTTACTTAGGCTTTAGTGCATCTTGAGCCTCGTTGAGAAGTCCCACCCCGTCCCCTACATGGTTTATGGTATCTTAATGATCCTTTAACGATGACACCAAGTCTTTATGAACCTTTATTAGTTTGGCCTCGAGCTTAGCCATATTCTTTGCTTCACCCCAACTACTTTCAAGCGTTTGCTTAGAAGAGCCTTAATTATTACCACTAGTATAAGTATATACTTATTCAATAAACAATCTTTTCTTTATTTTCAGAGCAACTTAAACATCTTAACTTAAGATTAAGAGCTTTGGCTTAGATAACAATAGCCTATCAAACAGGTGCTCTTGTTATTCCTCATCTTTGGAAAGAATACAAATTCTTCCTAAGGTTTTATTGACCAATGAATGGTTCAGTGAGCACCTATCTTTATATTTGCTCTTTATGAAGCCCTAGGGGTCTGGATATTGAAGTGGGTTCCTTAGTAGCATAAAAAGCTCCTCATCTGAATCTACTTTTGCTACTTCCATTTGAGCTCTTTTAATTAAAGGTAGCTCATCCTTCTTCTTTATTGCTTTCCTTACCTTGGAGGTAGTAGGTAGCTTGGGTTCCTTATGTTTTTGAGAATCAAACATTTCTTCTTTTTTTTTTTTTTTTTTTTTTGCAAGCTTCCTTTTATTAATAACCTTTTTTACCAAAGCTTTTTGTATGTGTCTGCCTTTTGCCTAGCCATTTCCTCCTCAATGGCTTTGAAGTCCATATATGTAAAATATAAGAGCATTAATATATATAAGCATGTAACTTATGGCCCAAGTAAATAAGATATACTAGATAATATATATATATATATATATATATATATATA